>WKFP01015308.1:606110-633644 GCA_011057875.1 Pterocles orientalis | reverse complement strand
CCCTCAGCCAATTATTCATGACTTGTGTTTTCCTGGCCCACCCCATGTCCTGCACCTCCCCAGAAGGTATAGAGCAGAACACCACTTGCGCACCCGCTCCTTGAACTATCCGCCCTAAACCCCTGAAATCTCTTTTCATAGTTCTCAGGCTCCTCTGCGCAAATTCATCACTGCCCACCTGAACTGAGTCTCCTACCACAAGCACCCTTCTTCCTTTCCTGGCAGAGGCAGTCTGAATGTGCAGAGTTGACTGCCTCGCCCTTGGAAACCTCTCAGGGGAACCTTCCCGCGCCTCCCCACCTACCTCCCCTTCAATGTCCAAGGCTGCAAACCTATTGCCCAGGGGGACCTGGGGACACGGGACAGGCAGAGGGGGGGTTTGCCCACGACGCCGAGCAGGGACCCTCTCCCAACCCTCCCCATCCCTCAGTTCCCCTCCTCTGCCCGACAGGGCCGGGGGTCCACCCCCAATTGTGGGGTATCTCCCTGACGCCTTTCCCTTTGATACGCCAGGGAGCTACTCCACCAGTCGATCTCCCGCTCACAGTCCCTGATGGCCTCAGTCTCTCCACCTCATCTTTCAGCTCAGCCACCATGGTGAGCAGATCTTCCACCATCCTGCACCTCATGCAAGTGGAATGTCCGCCGCCCTCCCCCGGCAGCAGCAGGCTCTGGCACTCCCTGCAGCCAGAGACCTGTGTAGCCACAGTTCGGAACATGCCCTCCGTTTGGGTCGCCACAGCCTTTCTGGGGCAAGCTCTCTGCCTGGTGGAGACCATGAGAGAAACAGCGGTCACAGACTACAAACGGATACGTTGGACTCACGAGCGAGGAGGGCAGAACTCCTGTGCCCTGCCTCACAACCTCCCACACCCGCCGCAGCAGCCCCTGGTCTCTAGTTCCTCCCTTTTCCTCAGAGGAACCCTGCCTGCTCGCTGGGCTCCTAGGGCCTCTTTGTAAGGCTTCTGCACCCGGCAAAACTTCAGCGACCCACTACCCGAGCCACAGGTGGTGCTCCTGACTTGCGTACACGCTGGGGGTGGAAAGCACGCTCTCCACCCTCCCAGCGAAAATTTAAGGACTTGGGGAGGGGTGGTGACCGCAGTTGCCCCGGCAACTCCCGTGCCACGTCAGTTTCTCGCGGGAGAGCTGTCGGCGGGAGTCAGGATATTCTGCTGCCTCGGGGTTTTCCTGTCGAAGGAATCTCCCGAAAAACCTCCCTGTACCTCGCGATCAGTTGATCTGGCAGAGCTGCGCTGGCTCCAAAGCAGCTGATCTCGGCGACTGAGAGTGTCACAGAAGAAATGTGTTGAGCCCCCAGGAAAGCTGAAAGAAAGAGGGGACACATGCCCTCGGTGATGCCTGCACACAGAGAAGAAGTTGACTTCCAACTAGAGTTCCTAGTTAGAAGGGTGGCCTGAGACAAAGCCTTAAAAAATGAAAGGAGGTAAAGACATGAATAACACGGGCTGACAAGGATTTGGCAGGGTTCCAGCAAGGAGTTAGGATATCTCCAAGGAGAGGGAAAGGGTGAAGAACAAGGCGGGGGGGAAAGCAAGAGTCTGATTTATACCAACAAAAATAGGAAATTCAGCTAAAAGGCTGACAATCTGTTATCTGCTTATCACTCTGCATAGATATTTCGGTGGTATCGGGCAGTAGAGAGTGTCAAATTCTGTTCATGCTGTTACACCCACACACAGCTCAGCAGGTTAAGACTGGCGTGTTCTAGCTTAACTGTGCCAGAGTCAGCCCAATCACATACTTTTGCAAGGTACTTTTCACAGTTTTCTTTTCTTATTTTTATTAGCAAGATCAAAAAGGGCACATACAAGAGAAGACTAAAACACAAACCTTATAAGATTTTATCAGTCCCAAATTAAACTGTTAGCATGTTCCCATCAGCAGACTATTCAATGGCACTTGAATGCCAAGCTCTTTCCAGGGTTTTACAGTCTTACAAGGTGCTGACTTCTTCTGACGGAATTTGTCGCTCCGTGTTTCATACCACAAGAGTAACGTCTACTGTACTTACTCGTTTTGCCAAATAACTGTAGTTCTCAGGAGCCATTAGCAGAGCACAGCATGGCTTTTCACATGAGAAATACCACCGATGGAATGCTAGCCTGCATTTCACATATAACAATACAGCTCTGTCACTGTGGCATAGTTGCATACCATGTCAAATAGCAGCCTCCCATTTATGTCCACACTTTGGGTGAGTAGCCACCAAGTTCAGAAAGAAGACAATGTTCAGTAGCAAAAAATAAGGGTGTTAATTCCACAGGTCCAAAGTGTACCTGTAAATGGGAAGTGGGAAGAGAGTGAGAAGGAGGAGGTATGAACTCTTTACATCTACCCTGGAATTTAAATGCCCTCAGTCCTGCTTTTTTCTCCCAACAATTTCCATCAAGGAAAAAAAAATGCATGTTCTGTATCTCTTTTACTTTCTTCCAAAAGTTTTGAGATAAAATAAAAAAGGAGGAAAAATAATCACATCTGAGGCTTTCTTGCACAGAGAAAAATGTCTCTCTTTTTTTCATATTGTAAATTCAGTTGCACCTGGTAAGCAATAAAGCACTAAACCCTTTGTTTTATTTCAAGCAGCCAGTTGGAACTGTTCTCCTTTCAACAACAAACACCACAGAAAAGGATGCATCCAGGACAGGAAAAGAGCGTGTGTTACACACCCCCATTACAGGAAGACACTATACATAGTTTACTTGACAAACTACATTAAAAGGGGAAACGTCTTCTGTGAGTCCAGGGATAGGATCAGGCTGCTGATCTATGCCTTTGAGATATACTAATAACAAAAGGAGAGGCTCAGTTTGCAGGAACCTCTACTAGAGGGATAGTAGTTCAAATAAAAGAGCACCACCTGAATCCTTCTCAGCAGCAGGGCACCTGGAGCTGCCCTAGCTGATGAGCAGCTTACTGGATCACAAGGATGTCACAGTACTTTCAAAGTAAAGCTGAAAAATCTTTATTTTCCTAAATACCTTTTAAACCTCTCCATAATTTCAGTTGAGGAGCTTCATGCTAATCTGCCAGCCAACCCACCAGCAAATACTTCTCATACACAATTCCCCTTTCAGAAAATCAATTTTTACATTAGAGAGGATTCTGTTTCATTCAAAAGCAGTTCTACACATTTTACAAGTTTCTTAACTGAAGAACAAGTAAGCTTTCCCTTATACTAATGTAAGACAAATATTCTTAAGGGCTATTTTTAACCTAGTGAGTCAAATTTCCCTGAAGTGTCTTTACAGTTAATGGATAGAAAAACACTTCCCTAGAGAGTTAATTCAGCAGTTCCCTGGCTGTAGAGAGCCTTTCTGTCTTGTGGTCTCTGGGGGAACCTGGAGAGACTGGACAACATTAACCTTTCACAGTAGCCCTCTCCATGCAACATCTGAAATGGTTCGTTGTCGTTTGACTGAGAGTATGGAAACAACAGATATACAAATGAAATTTCCTTGAATATATACTTTGTGTAACAAAATAATGGGATATTAACTACCTACTACAACAAAGCAGAATGAGGAGGGAAGATGTGTACTACTTAGGGTAGTTTCCTATGCTCAGAAGGTCGAGCATTTTTTAATTTACAAAACCAGACAAATACAAACCAGGTACAGTTTGTTGTACAACTTTTTCAGGATTTCAGAATAACTTTGTGTTTATTGGTACCAGCTGCTGAATGAGAACAATAATCCCATGTAACAGAAGAATTCAGTACATGCATGGGAAAAGAACAATAGTGCCCGAGATGTTTTGAAAACACCATGTTTAAAATGTTTTTCTTCAAGTCCTGGAATGAAATGTAGGAAGTGTAAAATCTGAGAAAGCTGAAGCACCCAGACACAGACAAGAGCCAGAAGACCTTCCAGTGTGATCTGTGTTATCCTGAGCATCAGAATAAAGTTCCAGTAATGTCTGAATTTTCCAAAGAAAGAAAAATTCAGCTGAAAGCATTTAGACAGTAACCGGCCTAGCCAAGCACAAATGGATCTCCGTAGAGCGTTCTTGTGTCTGCCTCTGCTTCACCAGTAATGAATCAAGTCTTTCCTACAAAGCTTATTTTCCAGTGTTGACCTCTGCCTCTTTTTCTCTGCTGTGTTTCAGGGGAATACAAGCCAGTGGTGTAACAGCCCCTTCCTAAACACAGGGAAGTCTCTTTCACCACCAGCGCTGCCCTCTGCCTTCCACCAGGCAGAGGGGAACCTTTCAGCGTGTGCTCAGTTCATTGTCTCTCACAGGTGTCTATCGTCTGACACACAGATAGGACAAATCTCTTTCCCAAAGCCTTAGTGCTTTACTTACATGGGAAAAGTAACATGGACACCAAGGAGAGAGGTAGGTGCCAGTTATTCAGTACACAGTTGTTCAAATGCTGTGACGCCAGCACAGACTGTTGCATGGCCAACATCCACTTTAATTTCTGGTCGGTGAATTCACAGTTTGTGAACAGATCGATCAGTTACTGTTTGTTAATACACCTAATCCATGCATGTTCTCGGCTTCCGTGCTTCATGAAGCTGCGTACCACGGTGTACAGGAAAACAGAATTACTTTGCATGAATGCTCTAATCTCCAGTTCTGAAGCATAACAGGGCAACACCAATTCCACCTTGTTGCAGGCATCAGTTGCTGGACCACAAGTTTATTTCATCTGAAGTGAATACAAAATGTGATCTCTAAAGGCTTGATCTTTGCTTGAACAGAAGATTTTTTTTTAAATCATGCAGTAACTTGTTTCTACACAGTTAAAATAACAAGCATATTAAGTTAATTTATTGTTTAAGAATGTCTTCTCAGATCAAATTTAAATCAGTCCTTTTTAATAATGGCAGAGTTCTATTTACAGGCAAAGGTCAGTAGGAGGAAGTAGTACTTCAAGATGTTTAAAAACCTATTCAAGAAGTTTTCACTGAGAAGTGCAAGGAACCATAAACAAGAGGGGCTGTAGCTGGATGCCATTATAGGAGCTGAAAAGAAGATTATTCCTTAGAAAACATGACCATGATATGATTATTTTTCTATGGATTGGATACAGTCTTTGGCACTATATCCTTTCCAAAGATGTAGTTAACTTTCTCAAATTTTATAATAATGACATATGACACAGTGTCCTCTGGGATTAATCACAAATATTTTTAAAAGATGAGGCTTCATTATATCTTTGTTCTTTGTATCTTGGCTTTTGTTAGCGCATTTTAATTAGGATCTGGTATCTGCAATAAACAGTAAACATAAAGAGCTTTGCAAAAATGTATTAGACTGTTTGTTGTCACACTCTAATGCATATTTGCACAATTTTACCATGAAAAAAAGGAAAACATGCTAAGCTCTTGGGCTCTATCCCGAATGTCCTGGAATAGAACCTAGAAATTACTAAGAATGAAACCAAACCACATCATATTTCAGCAATTAACCTAAGAAAAGAGGGCACACTCTCTATGTGAAAGATAGTTTTGTGGGAGGCATTTGTGAAGGAAAGAAGCTTCTAGAAGATTTATGCAAGCAACGATTTAGAATTTGATTTAATTTTCTTTGACCAGGTAAAAGCTTGATAAATGCACTGAGGTTGTAAACTTTTTTTCTTTCACAACAGTGGAGAAAATACTTATCATTTATTCCTCATTGTTGAAGCAAAATGTGTCTAAGAGAAATTGAGAATAAAAATACAGCCTAAAATTCAGTGCAGTACCATTTATTCTACCACTTACACAGATGCCACAACATACAAAAGAACAACTTTAGGAATCAGCAGGACAAGTGAAATTATAGTGGATGAAAAAAACAGATGCTGACACCAAACAGCCTTGGATAGAGGGGACTGGATAAACAGACTTCATTATAATCATATGTATTCTGATTTGAAGAAAGTTCTGGGGATTAATATTGCTTTTGTAATACACTATAACATCATATTAAAAAAAACCCCAAAACACTCAGAACTGAAAATGCCATTTGCCAAAGACAGATGTACTTTCATTTCAAAGTATTCCTATCAAATTCTTAGACAACTTGAAAGGTTTAAAATGTGGCTCTCATGAACAATTGGTATTGATATGACACCTTGATAGTATTTGAACGTGACACAAAAGTCATAAAAGTATATAAGCAATTGTAAGGTGTAAAGTATTTTTTCCCACCAAAGCTAGACTTTAATGTGTTTCCAAATAAAACACAAGATTAAGTAATTTATTTTGTCATATGATTTATTTATGGGCTGATACACTGTAAACAACAGATAAAAGATACAGACTCAGATGTCAAAGTAAAAGATGAAAATCATTACATTTTATTAGCAGAAGATATATAAAAATGCCAAAATAAACTGTAAAGAGAGGGAAAGTGTTATGCTCAGAGGTCCTGCATCAGAGTTTCATTTGTTTTTCCCACCTCCCCTAAAGGGGAATAATAGCTCTGAATTTAATTAAAAATCTATTTTTTAAGATTAAAGTCATGAAAAAGTTAAAAGACTGGATCACAAAGAAGAGTAATTGTGAGGATCTCAGGGAATATGAACTGATGAACTCCCTTATATTTTATTTCCTCTCAACTATTTGTGGGAGGATCACTAGTGTTGCTTAGGAATTGTTAGTCCTGGATAAAAGCAAGGATTTTATAAACCAATAAATTTTTCAGTAGTTTTACATAAATTTTAGTAGCAATAGTTTAATTCCAGTCAAATTATTTCAATCAGATGAGTTGCTGCTGAATGCAACATTAGATAGTATATTAACTGGGGCATTTAGCAACTTAGTTCCTTACCGTACTTCAATGCTTGAGGCATTGTTTGCCATACATTTCTTCTTAACATGTAAAATAAAACTAAAATAGAAGAAATAATGAGAATGAAACTAAAAAATAATTTCAGAAACTTCTAACCACTGAGGGACTCTGAAGACCCAAACTGACTATTTAGACATTGCTAGTGTATTTATATATTTATATGCCTACAGTTTTCTTGGTTCTCTTAGAAGTAAGTCAAAAGTGTTAAGAAGAAATTCATGCTTCAACTTCATCTGTCTTTTGTCTCAGGCCACATACTGAGACTCCAAGAAAAGACTGGAAGAAATACCATGTTGCATTTGATCCTGACAATTTCTGAACCTGGACTTGGGGAAGGTGAAGTGAGACATCTCTGCAAGTACGGTCACAGCACAAATGAACATCTCAGACAAGCTCAGGTGGGGAAAGAGAATTTCTCAGGTAATTCAGAACCATTTAAGGCTTGTAGGTCAAGACAAACTTCCTCTAGATATCCACTGGTAGCAGATCATGGGACTAAGCATAAGAAGGTCTCATGCAAAGCAGACTCAACATCTAGTCACAGATAAGCTAAAGGTTTTCAGGGCAGCTTCATCTGGAGAACATTCCAAAAGTGCAACTGAAAGGTGCCAGGATGTCAGGAAGCCATGTCTGGGGGTGTTTAAGAACAAACTCTCACACTCCTTCCTTGCAAAGCGGGGTGAAAGAGGTGAGGATGAGGTCATGAGAAAAGAATTGGTATTAATCTTCAAAGAATAGTTTCATTCTGAGGGTTGCATTCCAATATTTGCAGGTCAATGCTGGTTGACTCTAACCAGAATTACATACTCTTTATTATAATTTTGATAATATTCATACATTAACCTTCCCCTGTTTCCCATTCTGCCTCAGCCAAAATCACTGAATGGCACCCAAAGGCCTGTACATACAGCTTTCCACTGCCAAATGAATCAAGCACATTTTTTTAATGCTGTGTGGTTTATAATTTTCTTGATCCTGACTTCAATGGAAAAGCTGTGTGTGGAAGGATGACAAGATTGGGCCCTCCGGCAAGAGCTCTGTAGAATAATGTGTAGGAATGTTATTGTTGGAATTTTAAGAAACAACATCTCCTAACTGGGCCAAACCCAGGCCATATCCCTCATGCAAGTAATCAGACTACTCATATGAGTAAAGAAAAAAGCTATTAATCTATTATAGTTCACTTGAAAAGAGCTGTATCCTTTGGGGAGGCTTTCTCTGTTTCCTACATACAGCTGTACTAATGCCATCTAGTTGGTAGGAGGGATGGTTTCCTAGCTCATTGATCCCATAACACAGATAAATGGATTGGTCTGATCCTCCATTTCTAGTGGGTATTTTGCCTTGTTTAGAAACGGGCAGAAACTTTGTAACCTGTGTTCCAGTGAGGTTAAGCAAAAGTATGGTTCCATAATGCCAAATATGACAACTTGTAACACTTTCTACCTGACGCTTAGCATACATCACACTAGCTATTGCTCATTTTCATGAGTAATAAAATAATTATTCATAAAATTCAAATGTATGTACCTACTCAGAGAATTTCAACTTTGCCCTTTAAATACTACAGCTCATAATAACATGACCATTCTTACAGAAACATTTTTAGCAGACTACTTGAAGACCTTATTAAAGTTCACAGTAACTCAGTGCAATTTTATGCAATTATGCAACATGTTTTGGGCACAAAGAGAACACTCTGTTATGATTCCCTGTACATGGAGTACTTTTTAATGATAACTTCATAAAAGGTAGTGTCTTCTACTAGCTTAAGGGACTGAGGTGGGGTAGGAGACAGAAAGATAAAAATAACAATGAGAACACAAAGCTGTAATAAATTCTTAATCTTTATTGCCTGATGTACCCTGAGAAGCTTGGAAGTACAAGGTTTTCCCTATGAATTTTGTCCTCTGTTTGCCAAACATTTTAATTTGTTGTTTTTCTAGCACTGAAGAAGCCAGCATGGTTTTGCCTTTTCCCTGCATGTCTGTTGGTGTGTTAAATTCATACTATTATGTTTGTAAAGGTGTCAGCAGCAATGTGCACAGCTCTGGAAACACAGTTGCATACTTGAAAATTGCCACATAGTCCACCTATTGCTTTTCCTTTGTATAAAAGGCACGTTGCTTGTTAATTACACACCACAGTACACAGAACACAGGGAAGTCAGGCAGGCAATGAACACACTGAGCCATATCATCCCCCGTAGTGTAAAAAGGAAGAGAATGAGAAGATACACCAAAAATCTCCTCTCAAATAGAGCAACGCAAAAAACACCCAATATCTCCATCACCCCTAGGTGAGCGTTCTGCAAACAGAAGTCAATCGGTGTTGCAGTGAGCAAGGAAACTTCAGTAATGAAAGGGCAGAATTTACCTCTGTACAGTAAAAGTATTTGAATTTATATCTTCTGGACACCTAAGATGAGCTGCATCTCAGACCAGGGGAAAACTCTTGCTAACAACTCTGGAAGCCACAACAGGCAGGCTGTGGCTCTGTGCTGTAGATCACCCACTCAACCTTGTGTGACCACCTGACCACAACACAGCAAACGCACATAGAATGAGTTCGTTATGCTAAGCAAACAAGGCAACAGATACTACTCAAACATGGTCCGCACACACAACTGAAAAAAAAAAAAAGCCGTATTAATGGTTAAATGTGTAAAGATATGCTGCCTGCAGAGGTAAGGATCATGGGCAGCTGCTGAACACATTGACTGTAATGGTCTTCAACAAGCATGGGAGACCTGTGCCAGTAAATTAGCTTTCCCCTCCTTCTCTTCACTCACTAAAGTCAAGTCATTCCAACAGATGTTGCAGTTTTTTGGTGTCATTCTACCTCTCATGCAGTTTAATCTCAAGTTTTAAACAAATTGCAGAGGGAAACATTTTGAGTATAAAAAAGCAAAATGCAGACTTGCTATACAAGCCACAAAACCATGAAAATATTTTTTTAATATGACCATTGGAGACAATAGCTAAGAAAAAGAAAGCATATACATAAGAGACATATTACTGATTATGAGAACGATAAATCACAGACACAGTGCACCAGCACTTAACAGCTGAAGACAGAATATGGAATAGCACCTAGCCACAAAGGGACAAGCTCAAATAAATGTACTTTTAAGTATGAAACAATCTACCCTATGCATGCCGTGTTCACTAAAGGGTAGTTACCCTACAACACTACAACTATCAGGTATGTTTCAGGTGCAGTAATGATAGTGAACATTTTATTGCCACCTCTGTCAGTGTTCACTTTAATTTTTATGCATATTACTACTTTGATTGATTATACTCAAAAGAGAAAACAAAGGGGCTGTGGCTTTAAAAACTTCTTTACAAGAGGTGGTACCTAGCCCTATCAGAGGGCCTGATCCAGACTCTACCAAAGTCAGTAAGACTCCTTCTACTCCTTTAACGTGACATTTTGTCTAAAACAAACAAGCACGTAAGAACCTGCACATATAGCCACTCAAACAACCCAAGCACCTGACAGGAATTTCACAGTAACTTTCTTTATGTTGTATTTTTGTATTCCATCTTATTTTGATTCTTTCCAACTTAAAGCGTTCCTGTTCTACAAGCAGAGCTCTCAGGAAGCATGTAATAACACAACACAATAATACAAATGCAGAATCTGATAGCAGTTTATTAATTTGTGAAGAGTTTGGTTTCCTTTCCTTAACCCATTTTCTAAATTCCTATATGCACGATGAATACTTGATGAAAACTCCTGAGACAAGAGCCTTAACTACTGTACAAAGCCCAAAAGGGCAAGAAGAAATACCAGATCACAAAGGAGCCCTACAAAGCTCTGCACCAGTACAGCCAACATAACTATAAAGGCTCCCTTCCTTCTCTACCAATGATGGCCACTGGGAAGGGGAGGATGACACTAACAGGGAACACCAATTTTTCAATTGGGTGATACAACCAGAGGTTCCAGTCGTAAATTGATATGAATACTTAAGCCAAAAAACCTTTCTGTATAGATTTACGTCAGTTCAGGATTTATCCCAATCCTCAGGAAACAGGGAGCTCTCTACAGAGAAATACCTGCGTCATATTGTTATAACTGTTGTCTTCCAGGCAAAAAGGCACTGTTGAGAGCCAGTAAACACCACATCAAGAAAAGAAAAAACCCCACAAAACCAACTCACAAACAACAACAACAACAAAAAGCTTGAAAAATACTGTGAAAGCTTCCTTTTCGATTGCTCTGAGAAACATCAGTTCAATCAAGCCAATGACAGTGAAAGAACTGCTTTTTTCTTCCAGTTAACATTTAAGGTAAGTCATTTTGTCAGATTGTTAGCCTTTTAACTGACACTTATTTTTTCACCAGATTACATAGGACAGGCTGATTAAAATAAACACTCTGTTAGTTTACCTTTAAATGTGAAACTTAAATCAGAATGTCCAAGTCCTATATTACTAGGTAGCCTTTGAAATGAAAAATGCTTTACTCCTAAGAGTGGTTATATTTTTATCATACACAGCTTATTTGTCCACGTTTACTTCACACTGCTTTGATATTTGGAATAATCCAAATATTCATTACAAACCTAATTGTGCCATCAAAAGAATATGAGAACAAAGTGACCAAACTAATAATTCAAACAGCAAAACTGTTTGGTAAAAATACCAAATGAAATGAGAAAATACAATATAGTTTACATTTTGCCTAAGCTAAATTTCACAAAGGAGCTCTATATGGAGGGAAAAGCATCCGCAACTGATTATCAGTGGCACTCATTGCATAAATCTTTTTCACAGAATCACAGAATGTTAGAGACTGGAAGGGACCTCGAAAGATCATCTAGTCCAATCCCCCTGCCGGAGCAGGAACACCTAGATCATTTTTCATACAACAGGGTGGATTCTCATTTCATCTCTTTAAAATATATATATACCAGCAAGCACAAAATTTCTTTTAAAAGAAGAGAGTAAATTCCAGTATTAATTTCCTTCATTTGGAGATACAGTGAAGAATTCTGACTATCTAAGGAGCTTGCTGTTATCATGAGACTAAGCTGAATGACTATGCACATTCAGAAATAACTTCACTCCTCAAGGAGTCCTGCTGCTTGCTTTTCAATATAAAAGAGGTGACAGAATCTTCCCATCAGTTTTCCCTACGTACACATAATAGAAAAACAGCAAGAAAGTTCAGCTGAAAGTTGAATGGAAGGTGGATACTTTGTAGTTAAAAAAAATAAAGGTAATAAATGATTGCAAGACTCAAATTTACAAACATGAAGAAAAGCAGCTTTATTTTCTGAACCTGTGAGTAGCTCTGCTGACCCCAATGAAGTAAGTTCAGACTCCTTTTCCGTGGAAAGTCAGTCTTATAAGAGATAAGGCATTTTTTTGCAGAGACAAAAACATGTTTGGGAGTAAACTGAGAATTAAAGTGCATGGATTCCTTTTATCTGATCATATACCAGTGAAATAATAGAGATAATTTGAAGAGAGGAGAATAAAAATGGTTTGCATTGGAGATTCAATACTCTATTACTTAAGGTTAAAGAATTTCTAATAGCCATTAAAATGAAAATCAAGGAATATATAAATTTTAATTTGGTCTCTGGTTCATATCATAGTGTAGTGAAGGCTTTCAAAGTGACTTTTAGAAGCTGGATTTTAGGTGTATGTCATGAAATTAGGAAATGCCAAAGGCAAGAAAAATTTGAGCTATTAGCAAAGCTAACAATAAAAAATTAGAACATCAAAAATCCCATAGTAAAAAGCTTATGTAGAATTGCTACAGATTAAGGCACTATTGAATAATGCTGCTAAAGAAGCCAATTATTTTTATAGAGCAAATAAATTTTTTCTATGATAATTCATATAAAACTGGTAAATGGTTAACTGCATTAATAAATGTGGAAGAGAAATCTCAACATAACAGCAATTTATACAAAACAAGGGGTGATAATGAATGAAAAGAATTAGGTATATGATGTCTCCAGGGCATGTTACGAGACTACATAAATCTGAAACTTCTGAAGATTATATCCAAATTTCAGGAGTGAATATTAAAAACTTGAGTCTTATCTGTCTTTTCCTTAACATTGGAATAAAGATGTTGGCTATGGTCCAAAAGATGTTGGGAACAGTCAGATCTCAGTGACACCAGGCAAAGATGGCTGTCCATCAGATTTTTTTAATGCTGTATTTAAAACACTCGGCCTCTTCATGCCACAGACCTTTACATTTTCTTTTTAATGGAGCTAAAGAGTCCATATTACATTACTTAAATCACTCCTATTTTGAAACAGAAGGTCTTTGTGATCGTTCAGCTGTCACCCTTTTTTTTTTGTCATTTGTGAAAATACCAAAATGTTTAGTCAACAGGAAAAGTAAGGTAGTGAAAAAATATTCATGGAGATCGGACGGATTCCATAAAAAAGACTCCTACCATAGAACACAAACAAGGTATTTAACATTACTAGTAGCTCTGCCCAAAACATTTTCTTCTCCTATAACTAGTAGCTGCAGTAGCTACTGAAAGACTGTATGAGCAGCATGATTGGCAGGTCTGTATAGATTTATTTGAAATAGTGTCTTCAAAAGGCAGCTCTTGAGCGCAAAAGCTCGCATTGAATTAAGTTTTCAAACTCAATCTTTGTTTCAAAGAAACACTAAGTAGTGGGATATCCTCCTCAGAGCTCTCCCAAAGAATTTAGGACTTAATGACTAAAGCCACCTCTGGCTGAACTTAGTAGCCGAACCTACAGTGACCTCAATAGGTGAAGATTCAGTTTTATTCATGTCTTCTGCTCTGACACCAGGCAAATTCCAAGAAGTCAACAAAGAGTAACTGTATCTGGTTATTTTCATATTGCTTCCACTTGCTCTGTTTTGCTAGAAAGAAGAGACATGGTAAGGAAGTTATTTTTCCATTTAGCATTTGCTTTTCAGGGACAGAGTGGCAAGGCAGGAACATGAATGTTCATCTGTCTTCCTTTTTACTCACCTACCTCTTCCTGATGTTACTTGAAGAAGTTTTGATTCATCCTGTATAAAGATATAGGCTGAGACGAGCAGGACACTTGGTCTCTGCATCACTTTGGGTCTCCACAACTCCGATTGACCCACATTCTTCTGCTGAGGTTGAAATTGATGGTAAAGGAGAATTGAGCACATTGTATAAAGGTTAAAACCTTTGAGTTCTTTCTTTCTCTTGTTTTCATTTTCCTTTGAAGTAAAATGAAAAAAAAAAAACTTGTGCCTGGGAAAGTCAAAAGCAATAGTGTTCAAGATAAGGATAGGAACATACATTGTTTGGAGATAGGTCATAACTAAAAGAGATATATTTACACTTGTCTAGCTAAAAAGAAGTCCTTCTGTGGTGCCTTTGAACTATCTGACTTCAGTTAAAGATTGACACTTGCATTTTTTGCAAGAGAAGTTGATTGTCCTTTCCAAGGGTTTTGTGTAGACTCAGTAAAGACAGGGAAAGGAATTCCAAAAGGTCATAGAAGACATTACCAATTCTTTACACAGGTACTAGTCCCCCGTCAAGAAAACTTGCCCTTTGATGGGAAAATGGCTTTTGGTTTAAAACTCTTGGTGTTACATCTCATTGGTGTTCTGGCACAACAGTAGATACCCTCAAGCTTTATGATTATCTAGCACCACGGGGACTATTAACTGCTGGTAAGACTGCAGTTTGAGTTATTGGATTTCAATAACAGTTGCAGACTTGGCCTTTAATCTAATTTCCAGTGTGCTGTTTTATTTCTGCCTCATCCAGCATGGTGTCAGCAATGCAGGATCAGGCCCTTCAAATTTGCTTACTGACTGCTAATAAAACTCAATGCAGAAGTCATGGTTTGAAGTCAGTATTTAACAAAGGACACAGCAAGATTTTTCCTACAGAGACAAACTTGAAAAATATTGTTTGGCCTCTGCTGATCTCAAGAATACTTTCATTCTAAATGGGTTCAATGAAATAGTGCTTTTCAGAAAAGAATAGCAAAGCAAAAATTAGGCTAGTGTTCTCTGTGCTTTTACAACAAATAAAACATTTTAGAAAGTTTTTTTGGTAAAGAACAGAATGTGCATGTGCTCAAGCGATCCATTTCACTTGCTCAGACATCTTTTTACGGTACAAACTTATGTTTTGTACAATTTGGAAGATTTTGTGATGATGGGCACGTGACCGACAATGTCACATGAATCAAGAGACTTAGCTATCTGAAAACTGAGAAAATAATGTGGTTTTTGCAAGGACTATACACACAAAAAATTTTTCATGAAAGAATTTTGTCATACCAAAGCTCTCCAGGGAAGAAGGAATCTACACCACACTGAGATTTTGGTCAGAGAGAAGGAATGAAAAGGGTTAAAGGAAAGAGAAAGCTAATTGTTTGAAAATGGAGGTGTGTCCTTTGGATGCATTAGCTGACTTCAGATTTTAGAGGTCACAGTGGTAGTGGAAAGTCATTTTCCTTTTCCCAATCCCTGCTGAGAGAACTGGTTTTGGTTTGTCCTCATAAATACTAATCAAAATCCTAGCTTAATGAATTCTTGAGATAAAATATACCATTGCTAAAGTTTCAGCAGTCTTCTTGTTCAGAGATAGTGCTAGAGATCAGTGTTCCTGCCACTGAAATCACAGAGGTCCCCTAGCAAACTCATAGCTCATTCACTTTCCTAAAATTTTGAAGATTAACAGAAGCCATCTGCCTCTCCTTTTCTATTTTGCACTGCAGACCTTCAGGCACTCATCCTTGTAAAGAAAAGCAACAAAACTTAATTGTATTTAGAATTCTAGATCTTGAAGAGCTTTATATAGTTCAGATGTAGGAAAAGAAACTGGCTTTTAAATTCAGATATCAAATTCAATGGTGGTCAGCTGTTTCTTTGTAAGAGACTGAAAGAAGTCTGGAATGTAATTTCTTCATGTACTCATGTACTAACATGTAAAGAGATTTTTCATTTCTTCAACATCTTCTACAAGATGCCCAGAGAAAACAAACTTTTCTACCACTTGCAGAACACATTATAAACATCCAAAGAAGAGAGATGTGTAATTTCATAGAATCACAGAATAACTTAGGTTGGAAGGGACATCTGGGGGCTGTCTGGTCCAGCCACCTACTCAAACAAGTCCAATTAGATCAAGTTGCTCATGGCCACGTCCAGCCCAGTATTCAGTCCCTCAAAGAACAGAGATCCTCTTTGAGCAATCTCTTCCAGTATTTGACCAACATAATAATTCATAGAATCATAGAACGGTTTGGGTTGGAAAGGACCTTAAAGCTCATCAAGTTCCAACCCCCCTGCCATGGGCAGGGACACCCTCCACTAGACCAGGTTGCTCAAAGCCTCATCCAGCCTGGCCTTGAACACCTCCAGGGATGGGGCAAATTCTTAATATCTAACAGGAATTTCCCATGCTCCAACTTGTGTCTGTTGCCTCCCTTACTACTGCTGTGCAACTCCCAGTGGCGTTTGTTTCTGTCTTCTGTGTATCCTCTGATTAGGTTGTTATAGACAGCAATAAGATCTCCCCTTCTCTTTCTAAGGCTGAACAGGCCCAGCTCTCTCTGTGTCTCCTTGACCATCATGCTCTCCAGCCCTCTAACCAGCGTGGTGGCCTCCATGGGACCGTCTCCAGTATGTCAATGCCTTTCCTGTACTAGGGAGTCCAAAACTAGACACAGTACTCCAGATGCAGTCTCACAACTGCTGAAAAAAAAAAAAAAAGTGCTGGTGCTAAGAAGTTTACAGGAGTCTGTATCAAAGGCTTTGCTAAAGTCAAAGCATACAACATCCATTGCCATTCCCTTGCCCCCAGCTCCAGTCTCCTTGTCACAGGAAGGAATTTACACTACTTTGAAATTGTTACAATTCAGAGCCAAGCCAAAATAAGTCTAAACAGTTTATATTCTCCACTTTCTTCCTTGTTCGCATCCTGCTCCTCTACGTGTAGATAAACACCCTTAGATTTTCTCTGTAGTTTCACTCCTACACGTAGTTACTAACATAACACTCACACCCCCACCTAATACCAACAGAAAAAATGAAAAGCTGTTCAAAAAGAGCAGAAGTACAGACACAAATAATGGTAGTTGTCTTTAGCTGTCCTTACAAGGGCAAAGTGAATGTTTTCCACTGTCTTCTGCTGGCGCACTCAAATGCTATAAAAGTTTATTTGGAGAAGAATAGGGCTAGTTGCCTCGGATCACTCAAAGGGGAAAGAAGAATTAGAGAACAGAAATAAGACAATCTTCCCCTGGCAGCACTGCATAAAATGTTCTAGAGGAAACAGTTGCTTCATCCCTTCCCAATCTCTCACCGGTTATTACACTAAAATGCACCCCAGACAATCACTATCATAATGAGGTTAACGGATATGATAAATTCAGCAAAAGCACTCTTTGTTTTTGATTGACTTTGTGGCTGTGAACTCCTAACTTCCTCCTTCCCACACTTTACTGATAAACATTTCTTAGGGCTAATCTGAATATTCATTGACACATTTAAAACTTTTGTGAAGTCCTTGAATGAAAACAGTGGCAATAAAAAGTAATATTATTTTGAAAACACCTTAGAGAGGGAGTTCCATCTTTTTCTAGGATACCCCTCTGGTGCAAAGGCATGCTGCTACATCAGATCACCAGAGAAGAAAAGATTGTGCTCAAGCACAGAGCATCCTGTGTATATTTTGTAGAGCCAGAGGGCAATTACTGTACTGGTGTCTGGCCAACACAAACACTGTATCAGGAAAAAAGAAAATTTAAAACACATTTTAATGCTGTGAGATGTAAAAACATTGCCATAAAAAATTGTCACTATTCAGTGTATGATATTTCACTCATTTCAAATTGTCAGTGTCCCTTTTAAGACCCATAAAAATCTTAACAGTTGTGCTGCTGTAGGGCTTACAGTTAATTGTTGTAAAAAACAAGTGGGAGTCAGTGTAATGAAAGAGGTGCTCTTGCCCTCACATTCCTTTAGGCACTAAATTAGAGTTCTCCAAAATAGGGCATGGATCAGAATTACTGTTTTCTGCTTGCCAGGGGAACAGTCATTTTCAGCATAAACGAATACCAGTGTGTGTTTTTTCACCTGTACATGGGGATATTCTTTTATTGAATAAAATTCTGAAAATATAAAAATCAAAGTGAAAATGAACACTCTCTTTTCCTTTCTCTTTTGTACTCTTGCTCCTAATTTCCACTTATACTCTATCTGCACACTAGCAACAGTGTGCATGGCCAGTTATTCTGATCCATGTCAGCTGAAGGAATCTTCTGCATCAAGAACTGAACAGCTGGGAACATTCATAATTATGTTCTAGGCTAGTGAAAGGACCTTATAAAACAATTATTGGAACAGTATACTAGTGCTTAAGAACAACAACCTTTAAGATTTGGGGTTATTTTTAGAAAAAAATAGCACAAAGTTTTATGTGGAAAGGAGCTGGGGAAAAAAAAGCTACATAAAGAGGAAGAAAAATTACTGAAGCAGCTGGACAGCAGAACATGATTAAAAAAGCTGTCAGAGGTAAAGGTAATCAAACTTGTAATTTGCAACTCTTCCACTCTCAGTTTTGGAGAATGGGCAGGTGCCCTACCCTGACTCTCTCCCACCTGTCCTGCCTTCAATGTCGTTGCCTTCCTTCCCAAACTTCTTGCTTTGCTTCTTTTTCCACTTCACTAGCTTTAGTCCCTTCCCTTTACCAAATGTCAGCAGCAAGAGAGAAAGCCTGTTACGCCGCGGAGTGGGGCGAGCTGCTCTGTGGGGAGCAGGGGCAGCAGGGGAAGCCAACCACAACTGCAGAATCCCTGTCACTTTCAACTTCCTTTGCAGTATTTTGAAAAAAAATGAGCAAGGCAGAGTATTCTTAAAAACTGCCCTTTAGGTAAGAATCACTAGTTACCAAGCACTAAACACGTATTACTTTAAGGAGCAAAGGCCCTTTTAACCATAGGCACTTTTTTTGTTTTACGGAAATAGGGTTATGACACTAGCCTCATGCATGTATATCCAACCAGGGCTGTAAAGCCCTCAGGATGCAGGCACCTTCAGCAGTGTAACTAAAGACAGTATTGGTCTCATAGCAAGTTTCAAGTTTGAAATACCAAAATTGAGTTACACAGCTTAAATACAAAAAGACTAACATTTTTCAACAATATTGTTATTCAAAGAATTGTCAGTTTCAGCAGAGGAACAGATTTTGCTTAAACTGACAAAAAAAAAAATCAAACAAAATTTTTCCCAAACTTATAATTTCTAAGTAAAGATAGGACCATCTGCCCACTTACACCAGCTCGGTGTCTGGCCACGAATGTCTGATATTTCATGCCAAATTGAGTAGTTATCAATGGTTTATTATTTATTATTTATTTACTAAAAAAAAATCAATCCACTGTTGGTTAATTTGTATAGTTTGCAATCCCATGTTTGTCCCTCGTTACATTTTTAATGCACGTGAGGAGTCAGGCTGCTGTGCTGGTGCCCAGTTTGAAGCCTAATGAAGTCCCACCACCTCCAGCGGAACTCTAAGCAAATGCTACCCTGAGAATCAGACTGTAGTTTTCAAAAGAACACAAATGTTCATTTATCAAAATAATAATATCAACTGCCATTTCAGTGCTTTATTTATATATCATATTTAAGTGGCTAATCAGAAGTAATAGCTTATTATTAAATACAAATGGTTTCTTATTTACATAAATAGGGCTTATCTTACTTCTCTTGCCAGTTTTGGCTTCCTTGCTAGCCATCGCAGACTGCATTGGCAACCACAGTGCCTTCACTGGTCTTGCCAGCATAAGTGGAAATAAATCTGATCTTTATTTTTAAATTGCAGTTTAATATTGCTGAAGTAGACAAGATTGATTTAAAAATTTGGTTTTTATTCTGATTTTTTGTTAGCCTTTCTTATGCAGCTTGGAGTTTCACAGCTTAGTTCCACTGTCATGTTCACTGATTGCAATTTGATCTCATTGCTGCTCTTCCTCCACACGTTAGTGGTACACAGCAACTGGAATTCTAAAAATCAAAGATTTCATCCCTTGCCAATGCAGAATTGCTTTTTATTTAGTTTGGGGTCTATTTTAATTTTGACTCATTTGGGGACTTTATTCAATACACTAAGGGTTTGCTTAAACAGGGACACTCAGGAAAGTTAATCCAAAGTAATTAAAACAGTGAATTTAAAGTGGATTAGTTAAACCACATTAAACCCCAGTCCACACTGGGGTTTAATGTGGTTTAACTAATCCACTTTAAATTCATACCTTTAGTTAATTTGGATTAATTTTCCTGAGTGTCTCTGTTTAGACAAGCCCTAAAGCCCCTGTAAACAATTTATGCACACGAGTATTTGTATGTGATGCACTTAATTAGCCTTGATTCAGGAAACCAGTCAAACCCTGCTGAAATCAATGGAACTTAAGTGTCAATGGATGGTTTTGCTTGAATTGGGACCAAAGGCACCACATGCAAAATGTTGCCCTGGACACTCATATTCACCGGAATCACTGTATTTTTTACACTCTTTTAGAAGGAACTTTTTCTGATATCCAGTTTATTTTCTTTTTGCCCTTCTGCATTAAATCTATGTATAGCCATGCTCCACTCTAACCAGCTTCTCCATCTTTCTGAGCACTGATCTAACAGCTATGTGGTACATCAGGTCACACATCATTTGGACGTGTGCAAAGCCTTTGCCAGTGTCCTGCACGACATCCTTGTTTCTAAATTGGAGAGACAATAATTCGATTGAAGGACCACTTGGTGGATAAGGAACTGGCAGGATGGTTGCACTCAAAAAGTTGTGGGCAATGGCTCAATGTCCCAAGTGGAGACTGGTGACAAGTGGCATTCTGCAGGGGTCAGTACTGGGACCAGTGTTGTTTAACATCTTTGTTGGAGACATGGACAGTGGGATCAAGTGCACCCTCAGCAAGTTTGCCAATGACACCAAGCTGTATGGTGCGATCAACGTGCTGGAGGGAAGGGATGCCATCCAGAGGGATCTGGACAGGCTTGAGAGGTGGGCCCATGCAAACCTCATGAAGTTCAACAAAGCCAAGTGCAAGGTCCTGCACACAGGTCAAGGCAATCCCAAGCACAAATACAGGCTGGGCAGAGAATGCACAGAGAGCAGCCCTGAGGAAAAGGACTTGGGGGTGTCAGTAGACGAAAAACTGAACATGAGCCGGCAGTGTGTGCTTGCAGTCCAGAAAGCCAATCGTGTCCTGGGCTGAACCAAAAGAAGCGTGACCATCAGGTCAACGGAGTTGATTCTCCCCCTCTACTAAACTCTCGTGAAATCCCACCTGCAGTATTGCATCCAGCTCTGGGGCTCCCAGCATAAGAAGGACATGGATCTGTTGGAGCGGGTCCAGAGGAGGGCCACAAAAACAGTCAGAAGACTGGAGCACCTCCCATATGAGGACAGGCTGAGAGTTGGGGTTGTTCAGCCTGGAGAAAAGAAGGCTCTGGGGAGACATTACAGCAGCCTTCCAGTACTTAAAGGGTGCTACAGGAGAGATGGGGAGGCACTCTTTACCAGGGAGTGTAGTGATAGGATGAGGGGTAACCCTTTTAACCTGAAAGAGGGTAGATTTAGATTAGATATTATGAAGAAATATTTTATTGTGAGGGGTGGTGAGGCAGTGGAACAGGCTTCCCAAAGAAGCTGTGGATGTGCCAACCCTGGAAGTGTCCAAGGCCAGGTTGGATGGGGCTTTAAGCAACCTGGTCTAAGTGGAAGGTGTCCGTGCACATGGCAGAGGGGGTGAAACTAGATGACCTGTAAGGTCCCTTCCAACCCAAACCATTCTATGATTCTATGACTCTCTCCTGATGCACTGCATGTTTCAAGATTAGGTGTTTGGTTTCTTTACACCTTTCAGAGGAAGTCTCACCTGCAACAAATTTTAGTTGAGTTAGTCTGGAGTACACTGGGTTTTTTATTCTTTCCAACAGTAGTTTATCAGTCTATTTATCTTGCTCACTCCTCTGCTTGATCCCTATAAAAATTTCCAGAACGCATTAAGGAGCACCCCTCTGTGAAACTTTGTGATAAGTTTCATACATTGAATATAACTGTCATGATGTCAGGCTATGTATTTTACTACGAAAGCATAACATGTTTGGTTTTCTACTGGGAGAAGACACTGTATTTTTTGGATAGGTATTTGGGAAGTGCAAATAATAACAGGAGAATTATACTGAATCCTATGACTTGCCACACAGGTTCAACGAGAGCTTATTTGAACTCCAATAAATGCAATAATTTTATAATGATTTAAGATCTATTTCAGCTAAAGTGTGAATGCCTATGGCCAAGCCCTATTGCACTTTTGAATTTGTAATTCAAAAGCAAAACTTGTTTTTACCTTTTTTCACAAAAAGGCTTAGATGGAGAATTAAAATTATAGAACAAATCTTTTAATTATTTTTTTTTCTTGTGATGGGTACATATTTTAAAATACTGTACAAAAGCAGAACTTTAGAGCAACTGAATACTTACAATGGAAACTGCAAGCCGACAATTGTGTTAAACAGCCTCTCCTGGAAGTAAATTCCTCAAGTTTAAAATCAATGTAACTTTGTTCTTAATGGGTGTGTATACAGTACATTCCACCATAGGGCCTGAAAATGCCGTAAGTACTCTACAGGTATTTCTCATTTTTTTCTGTAGGAATACAATTGATACAGAAGCAGAGCTGCTCTTGACTCATGGGAGAAGCTGCAGTCATTAAAACTTTCCTGAGATTCTTTCAGATTCCCAAGACTCCAAAATTTCCTGGATTACAGGTCAAATATGAAATCCAAACAATCAATGTGTGTATGCATATTTATATAAACATGTATATATATGTCACATAAATATACATCAAAAATCTGTGGGAATTTTTATATTCCTTTGCATGCATGAGTTAACTAAGCCAAGCAGTCAAGATTTTTTACTTTATATTTTATTAAACTGGCAAATCTATACTATACTTTTAAAAAAAAGATTAAATCCTGCTTACTAGCTCATATGCCTGTAAAAGCTTTACTCTACAGTTGATAACCAAACTGGACATCCCACCCCCAAAGGATTGGAAACTCGAATGCATTTCCAGGTGAGACCTGGAAGGAATGAACACAGAAAGTCAGTAGTTTCCATTTTTCTTACTCATATTGGCTTCTACCATCGCAAGTATGCAACCAGCAAATGCCTTTTTTTTTTTTTGCTATAGATATCACTTACATTTGAGATGTTCAGAATTTGTATAAAACTTAGCTACAGACTAAATTATTTAAATTAACAATGTAACTAATAATGTAACTAAATATAATACAAGATTTTTCACAATTCCAATGCACAGACAACTAAAATTTTAGTATTTCTAACCCTAAAAATATTTCAGTCAACACTTAACAGAAGAAGACATTTAGGAATATGTAACTACAAACATTATTTTCTTCACCTATACAAAGGTTACACACTTTTACTTTTGATTCTGCAATAGGGCATATTATGAACATAAACTGAGGTCTAAGTAGTTTGTTCTTAACACCCCATGATCTTGTAAATACAGAAAATAATAATATATGGAATTTATTTTTCCATTTATTGCTGTCTAAGTAACAGGGATTAATCTCCTCACAATGTTTTAATTTTTGGGTGGAACCTCCATTCATGCTTAAATTGGCATTTTAAGTCTTATGATGAGCCTAACAATTGGTTGACAATGAAACAAGAATACACTACTTTTGGCAGATCCTGCTGTTGTTTTTTCTGCTGGCTTATGTTCTAGCTTTTATTTTCCATGGGAAAATTTTCATATTGAGAATACTGAGAGGGCCAAATCTTTTAAGACATCCCCTAAGTGCACGCACAATTAGATATCCTATGCTCATATAACCAGTAGTTATTTAGACAACTCACAATTGCCTGATTTGAATACACAGGGGGAGAATGTGCCAAAGGCAGGTGCATTTCCTTTTTTTTTTTTTTTTTTTAACAGCAGCACAAATCTACAGGTTTATGAAGAAAAGATTTTGATACTTTCACTAAAATGTGTACTTAGTGAAACCTTCCTATACATTTCTATCTTCAACGTATAATGTGCAATAATTCTTTAGACTGCCATTTCATCTCCCAGGCATATGCTACTTTTGCACGTGTTCTTATTTAGAATGCACTGTATTCCACAAGCAGAAAACACACGTTTCCTTCCACGTACATTGGACAGGTCACTGTGATATACGCAGACTGACTGCAGATGGCTGTATGATTTCTAAATCAAAGGCTGTGCCCTGTATTGAACAAAATTATCACTTCATCACTGAGCAGTTTCAAGTATTTAAAACATGGTATTACTAGACAAGAACTATATGCTTAACTGCTTGGCTTTTTTAATATCAAAATCTGGTCTAACATAAAATAAATGTACAAAGAGACAAACAGAAAATCATTATTTCATACAGAAAATGAAATTGTCTGTTTGAAATCAATGGATATATGGACATGCAGGAGATTCTCGTGTCTTCGTTTTTGGTTGGGTTTTTTTGGTTTTTTTTTTTTTTTGGCCTGTGCTTTTTTTTTTTTTTTTTTTTTTTTTCTTTTACATCTACCAACATTTACTTTAAATGGCTCCTTCTGCTATAAACAACCTGTTGTAGCAAGAAATTTAAATGCATTGCTGTAAAACACTATCATCAGCAGGCTGGAACCTACTTTGGTTTCTCTTTTCTTAATCAAACATCTGGGAATCAAAAACATTTCTAGACTGGCATGGAGTTCCTCTTCAAGTGTCTTTGACAATACCATATAGATGGGCTGATTATCTTGCCCCGAAATGGCCTAAACCCCAAAAAAGTTCCTTTCTGGGAATCAGCGAAATTATAAGAAATGTCTTCAAAGATTAGATCCAATACTTTCATCATGTAATTATTACCAAACTTACTAAGATTTCTTCCTGCTTCGCATTTCTAGGTATATCTCAGATTGATCATCTTTCTTCCTATATGGTGCCCTGAAGCACGATCCAAGAGTCAAACGGGACCAGTCTTAGGCTCATTTTTCCAAGACTCAGGTTCAAATAATACTTCTGCTTCAGCTAATATGGATGATGGAGTATATCTCCAGTCTGTCCTTTCTGTCTTGTAGTTGAGTTCCCAAAGAAAAGCCAGGATACCTAGCTCGGGCATAATTAGAAATTACAGAACTGTCACATAAAGCAACCCAGGACACACAGCACTTCATCTTCAAATGGTTGTATAAATATTCACCTTGCAATTTTTCTTGCAAGTCAAATGAATTCTCTAATACTAGGTGCTCTTCTACAACAGTTGACATTCCTTTAGGATTTTTAATGAAGAATGGAAGAATGGAAGATTCACCAGATTTCCCAGAACTTAAGCAAGCAAATCTTTTTGATTAATAATAGAATGATAGAACAGCCTGGATTGAAAGGGACCTTAAAGATCATCTAGTTTCAACCCTCCTGCTGTGGGCAGGGTTGCCAACCACTAAAGCAGGCTGCCCAGGGCCCCATCCAGCCTGGCCTTGAATGCCTCCAGGGATGGGGCACCCACAGCTTCTCTGGGCAACCTGTTCCAGTGCCTCACCACCCTCAGAGTGAAAAACTTCTTCCTAATATCTAAGCTAAATCTCCCCTCTCTTCGTTTAAAACCATTTCCCCTTGTCCTGTCACTACCAACCCCTGTAAAGAGATGACTGATTAAGCTGATCTCAGATGTGTGGCATTGAACCAAGTCAGCCTGGAAAATTCAAGTCTTTTGTCTCAGTTGAACTGCTACCACTTTGCAGCAAAACACCCATTCGTGGCCCTCCCGGGGCTTCAGCTGGACACTGGGCGAGAAGGGCCCACCGAGCCTTGGCCCCAACCCCAGCTACGCCGGGTGGGCCCACCTAGCCTTGGCCCATCAAACCAAGCTAGCACACTTTGTTTTTGTGACACCACCTATCTCCTCCTTCCAAGAGGGAGTTTCCCAACCAGCCCGAACCCAGTCAGTCTCTTGCAGGGAGCACCATACTGGATTCACATTAAATTACCACATTTCAAGCTGCTTCCTCCCTCACACCTGCATTCCCTGACTGGTAACTACACTCTGCATACACCTGACGCACATAAAAGCGCTTCAGGCTTCCTCAGAGGGCAAAAGGCCCCGAACTAAACGGAAACCCCCCTGATTGCAAAAAAATACCCAGCGCCCTTTCGCTGTTGCCCACCGGGGCTTGCCAGCAGCAGCCGGCAGGCGACCTGCGCCACAGCCCGCGACGAGAGAAGTCCCGTTCCCGCCCTTCCCCTTCCCTCTCCACCCCCCCAGCCCAAGCGGCCCGCGACCGCCCGGTTCTCCGGCCACCCCCAACCCCGCGGCGGCACTGGGCGCAGGGAGCGGACGGAGGGAGCGGCGCCCTCCGCTGTGTGCACGGCAGCTCCCTCACAGTCCGGCTGGCGCCTGCGCGGAGGGAGCGGGAAGGAGGGCTGGGGGGGCGGTGCTATTGTGCGTGTCGGCGTGCGGGCCAGGAGCCCTTCCCCTTCCCTTGCCTTCCCTTCCCCGGGCCTCCCCCTGCCCCGCGTCCCTCGCAGGGCGCCGGGCTGGCGCGGGGGTCTGTGTGCCGCACAGCGAGGGCGGGAGTGAGGCGGGGGGGAGGGAGGGAGAGAGAGAGGCAGAGAGAGTCTGAGCCAGATCTTCATGCCACTGCAGGCAGCAGCAGCAGCAGCAGGTAAAGCCAGCCCCAGAGCATCTGCTCCCCTTAACCCGCTTGCCTCCCTCCCCGCCGGCCTCCCTGCAGTCACAGTGCGCCGCCCCCCGCCCCGGCCCCCGCCGAGGCCTTTCCCCGGCGGCGCCGCCTGGTCCCGTCGCCCCCGGCCGTCAGTGGGCAGCAGCAGGGCGGGCCGGGGCGCTGAGGCCTACGCGCCCCGGGCTGCTGCCGCCGCTCCTCGGCCTCCTCACGCCGCTTCCCACGGGACTGCCCGGCGGAGTGGCGCGGAGCGGGCGGCGGCCCGGTGCTCGGCCCGCTCTGGAGCCAGAACCTCGTTTCTGGGAGGTGAAAGCAGGGAGGGAGGAGGAGGAGGCAGATTTGTCACAAGGTTTCGCCCTCTGGATTTTTTTTTTATTGTCGTTGTTGATGCTAGTGGCTGAAGAGGGAAGTTAAGTCTCCGTGATTTTTTTTTTTTCTTTCAGGCCTTGAAAAAGAGTTTTTAGAAGAAGCTTGGTTTCCCTACACTTTTTGTGCCCCAGAGCCTTACTTCTTCCCTGTTCTCACCTGTCTGACTCAGTCTGTGCTAGCTGTCCAGTTTGTCGCCATCAGTGGTAGATGTTTAACTCTCACACTTGGTTTTCTTTAGGATACAGTAGTTCAAGTGGTGTGCAAGTCTGGATTTCAGTACAAGGACTGTAGTCAGCACGTTTTAGCTGTTTGAGAGTTTTATACTCTTACATCGCTGTCCTGTACCCATCAGTAGTTTAGTTCAGCTGCATATCCTATGGTGTTACCTATCCTGGAGGCTTTATGGTCTGCTTTTTGTTCCATCATATTGACATAGCATTGCTTTAGAGGTATATACCCATGAAAGTGGTATATATGTGAAACGGATTGTTCCAAAATGTACTGGGATGTGACTTAGGAGACAAGAATACTCTTCTAGTTCTGCCCTTCAGCTCTGCAGCATCCGTGCACTGCTTTACTCTCAGTAATTCTGCTTGCCTTCCCTTGCAAAGTACTCCC
>WKFP01015308.1:551569-597350 GCA_011057875.1 Pterocles orientalis | reverse complement strand
TGTCCAGTTTGTCGCCATCAGTGGTAGATGTTTAACTCTCACACTTGGTTTTCTTTAGGATACAGTAGTTCAAGTGGTGTGCAAGTCTGGATTTCAGTACAAGGACTGTAGTCAGCACGTTTTAGCCGTTTGAGAGTTCTATACTCTTACATCGCTGTACTGTACCCATCAATATAGTTCAGCTGCGTATCCTATGGTGTTACCTATCCTGGAGGCTTTATGGTCTGCTTTTAGTTCCATCATATTGACATAGCATTGCTTTAGAGGTATATACCCATGAAAGTGGTATATATGTGAAATGAATTGTTCAAAATGTACTGGGATGTGACTTAGGAGACAAGAATACTCTTCTAGTTCTGCCCTTCAGCTCTGCAGCATCCGTGCACTGCTTTACTCTCAGTAATTCTGCTTGCCTTCCCTTGCAAAGTACTCCCAAACTTGTTTAAAAAGCACCACATAAGTATTTCTTTTCAGACCAATGAAACTTCATTAAAGCTGTTATTTGTCAGTTCTGTTACTTGCCACACACTATTTCAGCTATTTACTGATAATGTCTCCTCTGTGAAAACTAAAGTTTCCAATATTTATTCCAAATAAATGTGGGCTGGTTATTGAAAATGTTTTTAAGATTTTGAGGGTTAAGTTAAATTAGTCCTAGATCCTGCTGCTCTCTGAATCATCATCCACTGTCACATTTGCTGCTCACTGGTTGAAATACTGTAAGATCTGAAACTAGGCAATAAGAAAAATACATTTTTTGTAGATCATAACAATTTCTATGTTTGAAACCAGTCCTTTTTTTGGTAAAGGTAATAATTGAGTTAACACAATTGTGAATTACCACTTGTCAAACTTCTTTTTTGCTGACATGTGGCCCATATATGGCCTAAGTGCTCTTACCCTAAAAGTCATACGAATATATATAATATTAGCAATTACTGGAGTTGTTACAGTTAAGGTTGTGTTGTAATACATTCAGATCGTTAGGTAAACACAGAATTAGACACAGCCTACTCCAGTGGACTTGCTGAGTTTTTAAACTTTTTGCGTATTTCATTGCTTGAAATTGATAACTGCTGCTGAGCCAGCAACAGGAGCTTACCCTTCTGAACTTACCTAATGAACTTCAGCTCATAGCAAAGTATGGAGCATGAGCAATTACTATTTTTATGTATAAGTGCATACTGGGAAAAAGGTGCATTTTTTTCTATCTAGATACTGCAGATATGGTAAACTTGTGAAAACAGAACATTTCAAAAGATATCAATGGCATCCTTTTGTTAGTGAGATGAAGGCAAGGGTCTGTTGTCCAGCCTTGTGGATGGGAAGGTTACTACATAAGGCTTGTACTGGTAGCTTTGTTTAACGATTAATGAAACTGATTATGTTCTTGTATGTTTCACTTAATTTCATCTTCTCACCGTGGTGCTTGTGTGTTTCTTTAGCTTCCTGTATGTTTCATTATTTAGCTCCTTGTATGTTTCACTTCATTTCACCTTCTCACCATGCTGCTTGTATGTTCCTTTAGCTTATTGTATGTTTTCTTATTTAGCTCCATGTATGTTTCACTTCATTTCACCTTCCTGTGAGAGGAGAATAAAAAAAACCCAAAACTTGATTTTTTTTTTTTACAAGTAGTTTTCCAGTATCAGCTGTAATTTTGGCAAAGCTTGCTTGTCACACCAAAATGGTTCAGAGCTTTTCTTAAAATACTGTGCTACCTGAGAGAGTGGCACTTAACTTGAGCTATGTAAGTGAAAACCTCTCACATTTTTCCTTCTTTGCATTAGAGTGTTTGCTTTACTCAAACATTGTTCTCTCTTTTGTATGCATTTGAATAGCACTTACATCTTTTGGACTTCACATTAATGTGGAAGAAAAATGTGATTTGGTGGAAATGTGTTATACATTCTCTGCGTGCCTATGATTTATGGTAATGTAGAGATCATCTTTGCTGTCTCTGGGTTATTGTTGCTATTATGACTTCATTTTTCACTGAGGAAGGGCTATGCAAAGAGCTGTTTTACACTTTGCCCTGAAAGGAATTATGTTGACGAAGTCTTAGAAAGTTTATTTCTGCTCCATCCTTAGGAGTTTTATCTTAAACTGTTAGGTATGCTGCTGTAATTGACAACAGCTGTTGCTGAGAATTGTGGAGGACAGGCAGTTTTTAGGATAATCCGTTCCTAGTCCATTTGAGGCTTTGTTGATTAGCACATATAAGAGCATTTTGGATGAGCCAGTGATGTCTGCAGAGTGCAAATGTGGTATGTTGTCTAAACTGTTTGACTTAGACTCTACACTGCTCTGTAGTAAATCGGCTCCAGGTTTCGTGTGCTTTTTCTTCTGGCCCAGGGAAGTGCCCAAAGCAGTTCAGTCTGTAGTCTATAAAAACACCGATCTTTGGCTGAGTTGCCCTCTCAGAGGAATAGGGCTGTTAAACGTTATAAGGAGTTGCTTAGCTGTGTTTGGTTGTTGCTTTAGTGAGGCTTGAACTCTCTATTTTTGACTTCTGAAAGAAGGGGCATAGCTGTTACCATTTACAGTTTTTAGGAAGGTTGCTACTGTGGTCTGTTTTACTTAAGAATATTTTTATCAGTTGTCCAAATGTCAGTTTTTGTTTTTTTTTTCTGATGTTGCTGCTTTTGCGATCAGATACTTTAAAAAAAAAGGACTTGAAAGTGATGCAAAGTTTGAGGTCCCTGTCGTATTGGATAATATTATAGTCTGACGATTCACGTTCTTTGTATTGATGTTGAATGGAAAAACAGCATGATTACTCTGAATCTTAAGGGAATCTGTGTGTGACAGACTTTGAGGAGAAATGGTTTACCGTATTTATACTCTGAGAGTTGGGATAAGAAGCAAGAGCCAAGCTGGAGCAGTTAGTTAAACTGCATTCAGACCTTGGAGATGAGCATTCAGCATTTAGCATATTTTGGATAAAGGTTGATGAATTACCAAACATAACAGAAATGAATATTTTGCATCTTTTAATGGTTAGATGTAGATTTCCCAAAAGCACTGAGTCATAACATGACCTGAAATCTGGTTGAAAATTGTTTGAAAATAATAGGAAGACTCACCTGTCACTTTTGTTAAACAGAATGCAGCAGAAAAGAGACAGTATCATGGTATCCTGTGTTCTATTAAAAAAACCCCAACACTTTCCTTCTGTACTATTTAAGTTGAGAGACTTTTTGTTCTGTTAATGGGCTGGCAAATTGTTATTTTAGGTTTATTAAAGAACATTATTACCACACTACTAATTAATCTGGTTGTGTGTACGTGAAAAGTTCATGTTCTTGCTTAAGTTGATTTGCATTTAGTACTGCATCACGTAGTGGTGCATTAGAGTGGGGATCAAATCTATCTTAATACATGAATGTTTCACCTTACATGTATTACAGCATTAATTTTCTATATGTTTTTTCTGAGCTTCTAGTTGGCTAATTTTATTTTTTTTTAAAGTGTATCAAGATACTAAGAATCTACCATTTACTTCTCTGGATGACTTATTTCAGTGATTCATCTTTTCCACTATTTAAAAATAAGACATGCAATTATTGTTTGAATACATTTGAATGCATCTGTCTTTCACTGATTCTTGTTATCTCGTCTGAATTCTCTATCATACCAGACTGCCTTAAAACTTGATTTGTCCCTTTGACACTGTGTTTTCACTCCCCTGCATGGTGGCAATACATAGCATCTAAAGACAGATAGAGATTTTAAAATATATAGATTTAAAAGAACATCAGTCAAAAAGATCATAAATTTGCTGGGCTGACTACTCTAGGACTCTTGGATAAATTTAACAAGTATGCTGATTTAAAATGTTTGTCTCACAATGTTTTTTTACATCTGATCTGGAACATCTGTTTAACAAATGAGTTGGAAAGAAAATCAATATAATGTGATACAATTATACCATTTTGAATCTTTCCAACTATAGAAAGAAAGTATTTATTGACTATTTTGATATTTCCTTACGATTTTTAACACTTGTGCCACCTCTCTCTGGTCATGGGCCTCTGCTGTTCTGAAGTGGTGTTTGTTACTAACGTTCTTGGCTGTGTCGTACGTGGATGTTTTCTGTCTCGCAGTTTCTATGGTCTGTAACTTTATGTTGATGGTGATCTAGCCCTTCCCTTTCCTACATTGTTCATCCTGCTTGTGTTTTTTTTCTTTTTCTTTTTTTTTTTTCTTTTTTTTTCTTCCTTACACGCACTTCTTTTCAAAAACATCAGGTTTGGAACAACTAGGATGAGCTGTAGCCAAAATTGTCCTCTTTGTTGTAGAATTGCCTGACCGAGATAAAAGCCCTCTTAAGGAAGTTTCTATTTTTGTGTTTTTCTGTCTAAGATTTTTCTTCCCAATCAATTTTGTTCATAATTCTTTTCAGCTTCAGAAATTTGGAATAAGCTGTTTTATTTAACCCTCAGACCTACATATAGTTGGTATGTAATTTGGTTCTGAACTATCAGCTAATGAATGTTTGGATGATGTTTCTTGAAACCTGGATTGTGTCTGCTTGATAAGTGGTATTTTTATTTAATCTCTAGCTTTTACACAAATGGACTTTTGGCCTTTTCTTTTTCCTTTTGGGAAGAAATATAGCTGTGTGATGTGTATTGAGAATAGACTTGAATTTTCAGAAGATATGGAACCTGTTGAAAGTTTTAAGGAATCTTTCTAGAACTGTAGAAGTCCATTTTTGGTATTTAGATTTTGCTCTGATTTTAGCATAAGAAATGTACCTGGCGTCAGATGAATTGTCCTCTGGGCCGTTGTTTTGTCACTTACAGTGGCCAACAGCAGGTGTTTTAAAGGAAGTTACAAAAAATTTCACAATTGTGGAATAATCCCGATTCTGCGGAGCTCCTCAAATTCTTTTCTATTTATTAGGTTTTATGGTGCTGATCCTGAGTGTTCATCCAGCTAATATTTTTCTTGTTGATATGTAATTTTATATAGGTGGGCGTTTTCATTATTCATGGAAATAACGTAGTTTTTTTACAAATTTTACAGTATTCTATTTATAATCTACCTTCCCACGGTCATGGTCGACACTCGCTTCTGCATCGTGAAGAGTAGCTTAAAGCTCTGTAGTTACCCGAGTAGTGCTGATGATTATTTCTGATCTACTGTGCTTTAGATGTGTCAGCAACAAATTTTATTTGCCAGCATGCTCCCCATTTACTTACATTTTTTAATGTCGTTAATCTCGCATGGTGTTGATGAATATGTTTGTGTTCTGGATCCTGAAGTTTTCCATTAATGCTGGTGGATGTGACCAGTGATTCCTGCATCCTGTATGATGTGGATATGCACACTTTTTCCTCCAACCTTTTCTTCCCTCCTGTCATTGTTCACAGCAAGGCAACATCTATATCTGGATGAAGATCTGCCTATATTTTACTGATTGAAGATTGGTATGTTGTAGAGTTGAAAACTGTTGATTTATTTTCTGATCTTCCCCAACAGATTCTCTTTCAAAATTAAGATTATTTTCTTAAACCATGATTAGTTTTTCTATCATCTCTGCTTTTCAAGGTTTGTAAGGTTCCCCGTGACCTTTCAGATGTAAGTCTGACCTCTTTTAAAGTAGAGACTTTTAAGCCTGTAATGGCATGTTTGTTTATTTCGTAATTGTTCACATATCATCATGCTTGCTGCACTGTAAATCTGAATAAGAGGATCCAGTGTCAAGGTGGTACTTTGATTTCTTATACCTTCTTGACTAAACTTTATCTGTAGTATTAATGATTAACATTTAGTAGTTTTGTAGAGCCTTTCATCTAGAAATGAAAATAGCATTGATCATGTTCAGTGAGAGGGAAGTGACTTATTCAAGGCCAAACAACAGCTCAAAGGGAAGCTCCAGTTAGAACCCAGATTTCGTAATATCCCATCACAGCTAATACAGGAGCACACTGTAAAATATTTAACAAATCACATGGTTTAAATTAGTTTGTTAGATGGGAGACATGAAAAGTAATTTAAACATGTTAAATAGTAGACTATGTGAAAGAAATTTGAGGAGTGAAATACTAGATATAAGGAGAATAGAACTAAATGCTTATGGGACAAATATAAGTAAACATTTAGTACACTTTTCTTAATGTAAATCTGCTGGGTTATTTGATAATTGTGCTGGGGAGGATAATGAGCTTGTTAATTTCTTTAGTGAGAAGAGTGGCTGTCAGCTGATACTTATGCTTGTTTTGCATGTCCTGCTTCCTATAAAACTTACCTATATTTTCAGAACGGTGGCTTTAACACTTGCAGCATGTACATCCTGTTATTTCTATTGGAACCACATATATAAAAAAATATGTGGGAGCTTTGCTTGTCTTTCAGTTATTCGTGAGTCAATAGCACAAAGTTTCTTCCTTTAGGTCTGACTTATTTTTAGTTTATGTCATTTACATGTATGTCTATGGTGATAACAAATATACACAGTTTGGGGAAAAGTTAATGAGTTCAAATACGTAGCTGGGCAATTCTTTTAGATATGTGTGTATTTTTTTGTAGATTAAACTAAACCTGGTGCTGCTTGTGATGACACCTTTTAAGGTTTGTTATACCCCATAATCTTTATTTACAAAGCATTAAGCAGTTGATGCTAACAGGCCAAAGATTTCACCTCCATTGGTTTTCATTGTAGATTCAAATTTATACATAAAACTTATAGTGGTTGTGCCCTGCCAGTTTTACTGCTTCATGAAAATATGTAGCAGATAATAGTGAAAAAATTATTTTCTTTCGAAGTATACAGAATTCCGGACTCCTGTAAATTTAATTTTTGTGGCTGGGTGAGAGCACAGTGGATGAGTGCAAGTAGAGGAAAGAGCAACAAGGAGGAAGTTTCTGACTTCCTGTAATCAGAGGAAACTCATGTCCAAATTAGTGGAAAAGTTTCTTCTAAACACATCAGTATATGTTCATTGTGCACAAGAAACATATGAAATGTTCAATCAAAAGTCTGTGTCTTGAAAACTAAAAAAAAAAGGAATAAGCAAGCTAGCATTTTAGACTGATGGAGTGTGTGCATTACTGTTCAAACTTGTTGAATTTTTTTTTCAAATGTGCTTTTTCAAAGAAAGCAGCGAGTTAGAAGAACTGAGAATGTTTTATGAACGAAGGTAACCTTAAGCTTTTTGATTGTGAAGTTACTTCACAATTTTCAGGGGAAGTACTTACATCATCATGAAATGCCCTTTGAAATTTTATATTGGTACTTTGTGTATTACTTTCAATAAGTTCATTTTGGACAATTCTACTTTGAAATTAATGCCCAGGAGTCCTGAGTTGAAGATTGCTTGATTCAGGTGCAAAATGACAGATGAGGCTTGACTACAATCAGGGAGTTGGAAAGAAGTTCAAGGGATAGATAGAATAAGTGTAGAACAGAATATACCTTCTCCATTTCTAGCTCATTACCAGCTGTTTGTGACCACTTTAATACTACAGATTTTTCAGAACTGTATACGAACCTGGGCAGTTTGCTGTTTGCTTTTGTTTCCCCACTTTGACCACTGAAGTTATTTGTTGGTTTGACAGGCCTTTTAGATAATGCCAAGCTTCAGTTTGCAGAGATGGAAAAGCTGCCATGACTTTTGTCGTGAGCCTTAAGTACGTTCTTAGGGTAAAGTGAGAGGAATTCTGTACCTGAGAAGAAATGAAAACATACATTAGACAGATACAAGTTCGTATTAACTTTTAATGTCTGATGATAACTTCAGACATATATACTTGGTGCAGTCACGTTGCCTTTACCCACAAATGCAAAATCCGTTTACCACAAGGTTCAGTCCTTATGAAACTGGGTGGGGTGGAGAAAAGGACAGCAGCAGCTGCAGTCACTGGACATAGCTCCGCTTTGACGTTGTGCACAACTGGGATAGATTGAGGTACACATTCAGAATGAACAAGTGACACTATCAGCTGTTGCAAATCCAGCTGAGATGCTGTGTTAATTGCATTCCTGTGCACTCCACAGCCTCAGTGATTGGAGAAAGTCCTAATTTGTTTTTAGTATGTTACACATTTTTGTTCTGGTGTTTAGGGATTTTAGATAAACTGTCAAAGTGTGTGTATAGTAGAAGAAAAATATGTAGCTCTACCTATAAGTTGATATTTTCAAAACTGATGTATGCCAGGAATTAGAGCATGAAGTTGCTGTTCCGTAGCTGTTGGGAGAGACTAGATTTTGTATTAGTTTACAGTAATAGTGTATGATCAGTCCTGGTTATAATTTCCACTGTGGGTAATTTTATCTGAGAAGAGGGCAAATGTGGGCTGAGTGGACATCGTTTTACTCCTTGTAACTGCATACCCAGATTGGCATGAAAATATGTTGATAGACTCATGCTATAATTTTTGTAGGTTGACTGGAGTGCTTATTTTTCTAGAGCTGCTATTATTTATCATTTAGTCTATGAGCATGTTAGACACCTCCTAATACAGATAGTCTTTTGCAGTGTTTCAAGGTAGCTTTCAGTAAGACTCAGGGTAATCTCCCATTTTCTGTTATGCTCAGAAGCTTCAGACTCACACCATCTTCTCCTGGAAGTAATGGATCAATCTAGCTGAAACCATAGGAGCTTAAGAAAGAAGAATGGGTTTAAGAGATCAATTTTCAGTGTAAAGCTCATTAAGAGGCATTGAATGACTTTTTTTTTTTTTTCTTTAACAGTGAGCATTGCTTTTTGATCCCTCTTACCTGTTTCTCTGCAGTCTTACTCTGCCCTAATGCTTGCAGCCTTGGACTTTCCTGAACATGAAAGAACCTACAATACTTCTAAGAGACCACCTTTTGGAAAAAATGGGATAAAATCAAACCCCAACAAATCAGAACATGTGTCTTGAACCCTTGCTGGCCATTAATCTTTGCTGGTTTGTTTATTATAGTGTATGTCTCAATGTTTTATTTACCTGATTTTTGTGCATGTCAAGCTCCTCTGCTTCTGTGTTTTCAAGCTGTGAGTACGTCCAGCTGCAACAGAAATAATTGTAAGGTAATGCTGTGGGTTAACCACAGTAGGCAGCTAAGCACCACATAACTGCTCACTAGAAAAGAAATGGGGGAAGGAAGAACAAATACACTACCAAAAACCATACAGTTTTAGATATTGAAGCAGACTGTATTGGCTAACTGCATTTGTGGTAGTAATGGAAGACAGACTTTTACAAGAGTTTTTATGAAGGTCATGTTTGATTATTGTGAAATGGTGTGCAATGTTAAAGATGCAAAAAAAAGAAGAAAATCTAAAATTGCTGATGAGAGGCTTGATCATTAAAGATGACTGTCTTTACAGTTGTTGAAGACTTGGGCAACCAGTGAGATGAGCAGTTTAGAGGTTGCATACTGCACAGATTTATTGGGAGATGAGTTGGATTCACAGATAAGTGGAGAAAATGGTAATTTTATCTATGGGCAGGTTGACTCTTGCATGTACAGGTATTATTATAAAAAAGAATGATAACAAAGTTTCAGATGAGATCTGAATATATTGGGAGATGAAGAGGAGCTGATGAAGATCATCTCCTCATTTTAAACCTAAGAGGTGAAAATGGTGACAGAGATGTATTTGATACTGAGAGAGAAAAAGTGATCAAGGATTTTTCATTTTTCTCAAATATTCAACTTGCTTTAGAAAGAAAGATACCTGTAGTAGTACATTACATTAAGTTGAAACTCTTTCTAGTGTGCTTGGTGTACTGTCTGTAGTTTCTCCTCTAGAATCACAGAATCACACAGAATCACAGAATGTTAGAGATTGGAAGGGACCTCGAAAGATCATCTAGTCCAATCCCCCTGCCAGAGCAGGAAAGACTGAAGTTGCCAGAAAGTCTGTAGATTGCTAATATTGTATTTCAGCTGATGTTTCTTACTCTTGCTGACCAGACAACTTCTAAAATTATTATTCAGGTTAATTCCAGGGTAAGTGAACGGTGGGTAGCAGTTTCATTTTTTTTAGTGTGAGAGAGTTTATCTTTCAAGGTCCTTAGTTACAGTTTTCAATGATTTCATAACTGAAAAGTGTCCTGAACTGACAACAATAAATTAACTGCCGTTTCACTTGAGATCAGTTCCTGTCTACAGTTAAGAGTTTTGCTTGGTGAAATGTTATGGCCATGTGTAGAAGAATGGCTCAGTGAGCAGGGACATAAGTATGTGCACAATCCAAACTTCGATAAAGAGGCCTGAGAGTCCTTGAGCTCTCCTGGGAAAAAACAGCAAGGGAAAAGAAGCAGAAGAACTGGTAAACAGCAGAAAGGGGGGGAGAAGCTCAGTGGGAGGTGGACCTGCCAAGAGGGCAAGAGCCAGTGTCTATGCTCTGCTGCCGCGTGCACACTGCATGCATGCAGGTAGCAGACCAATCACGTTAGAAAAGGAAACGCATGCAAGGCTTGGAATGCTATATATTACCCCTGAACCCTGAATAAAGCGAACAAGAAGCTTAACTCATATTGAGTGTTGTCTTGATTCCGGCCAGCTCTTGATAACAGCCATGACAATTTTATTCTTCTTTATTTTACTTAGTTTTGAAGGAACTGAAACAAGTGTCAATTCCAGAATTCTGTTGTAGCAGCTAGGAGTGGATTTGTCATGATTTGGTGCTGTGTCTGTTTGTAGCATCCACTGGATACTGTGGCTTTCCGTGTAGTGCCTTCTGATATACTAACCTCTTCCCTGTAACTTGAGATACATTTCTGTACTTTCACTGTCTTTACAGAATGTTTCAAAGTATTTTTACTTCCATTTAACATTTGCCTTTTCTGAGGCTGAAGCTAAGGCTTTTCTTTGAGGCTTGAAGCTCTCAAAGTCTGTGCCACCATTATGATACATTGACTTGAAGACACAGGTAAAGGATGGCAATGAAATTAAATTGAAATGCAAGCAAAATTTCTAATCATGTGTACATGTAAACAAATGAGAAAACATTTAACTGACGTCTATCCTCTTGCATAGGTGAAAGGCAGAGGAAGCTCTCTGTTCCACCATGGACATTTGCTTTGATACCTTCCTCTTAAAGTTCTAGCTCTTCCATACAGCCTCTATATTGCTTCTCAAGTGGACTGTCTTAGAGCCACAGCTCAAAGTTCAATCCCTGCTGTAAGCTCTGTCATCTATGACAGCTGGTCACAGATCATCAAACTGCACTGGACCTTGCTGGGCTTTCCTGCATCCATGGGCATATAGAGGTTACAGTAGTTCTTGAAGGACTGGTTATTTCATTAATACTATGATGAAAGAAAAAACAAAACAAAACAAAACCCCAAACTCCCTGTGTCCTCAGCTGACCTGTTCGCTTGAGGAGTATTTCTTGGTGATCTCTAATAGAAAATTCTGACATCGAGTCTGGAATAGCTGCCCCTTGTTTGTGACCCAGCTGCACTTTGGTGATGGAATGGCAGAGATCTACCTGCTCTAGGTCTAGAGGGAATGGCAGAGATGAGGTGAGATTAAATCTGTACTTTTGTTTCCCTCTGCCCAATTGAACCCTCATTGGAAATGCCCTTCTGCAGAAATACAGTGGGGAGCAGCTGGTAACCGTGAGGGGTTGCTCAATGTCTGTCCTCTTACACACATTGTCAAATCCCACCAAGTGACATTTGTCAGGGAATGAAAAAGGAAACTTCTGTCACCAAAAATAAGCAGACAAAAACCAACACTGTACTGGATGTGAATGGCTACATCTTAATTTGGTCCCAGTCTGTTGACTGTGTGCAATGAAGTCTTAGATGATGGCCTCTACATGTCTTAGAACAATCCTCTTCATTTTGTTTGGCTGGATGCCCCTCAGTGATGTTCTGCCCAAAGCTAAATTCTCTTTTTGCTCTTATTTTGCTCTTTGTACATCTTTTCCTCACAAATTTTAATGGTCAGTAAGGCTTGTATAAGGTCAATTGATAATGTATTACTGAGAAAAACTGTTCTCGTTCATGCCACACAGTGTCATGTGTTTTTGACCGTTCAGGTGTGGTGGATCTTGATAAATCGCTTTTGTCGCTCATTCTTTCTTGGTTATGATTGTTCATGAAATGCATTTCCAAGTACCACTTGTTCTTTTAATTCTCTAATGAATTAAAAAAAAAGAGTTGGGTTTTGTTTTGGTTATTTATTTATTTATTTACATCTCTTTAATAAAGCCATAGTAGGTACTGTGAGATTTTCAATATTTAGTCAGTGTAAAAGATGCTGTGTAAGGATTTTAGAATTTTAATTTGGATACATAAACCTTATATATATGCATAGTATTATAAGCAAATTATCTCTGTGCTTTAAATGACTCTTGGTCCTAAGGAGGTATCTCAAACGTTCTGGCCAGAAATCAGCTGCTGTTCCTTAGAGCAGCATTGGAATGTGCATGCATGGGAAAAAAGCCAGGGCTTTCTTCTCCCATGCTGTTATTGCTGCCTTAATCCATCAGAGATTTCCTTCAGCCCTACAGGTGGACTGTATTTACTAAATTAAACTCTACTTTTTGGGTATTACTACCCTCAGTGACTGATTTGTGGATCAAGATGTTATGGCAGCTGGTCTTGTATTAGAGCTAGTGAAATGATGCATTCTTAGACTTGAACCGTGAGAGCACAACAAAGTTTTGAAATACACAGGAGTAAAAGTAAGTTAGACTTGGATCTGTTAAGAACTTCTACTTTGTATCTTAGTTTTAGTTCTTCAGCTCACTCACTTGATCAGGTATACAGTCAGTGAATTGAGAATTTTTGTTTGAGGAGTCTCTAGTCCTGCATGTAGAATAGAAGAGGGTGAATAACTCACTAAGGTTTTAAATGGTGACCTGGAGTAATAATTAAACACACAACTATCTTGGTAATCCTTCAATGATGTAACCTTCATGTTATCTTGTCATGTGACTAGGAGATAGAGATGCAGCAGATTTCTTTTTACTTTTAAGACAATGTGAAATTTGTATTCATAGGGCACCTCTTTTAATCCTGAAGGTAATCCCCTTAATAAAAAGACGTTAAAGAACTTTAGGATACATTTTCTAAGTTGATGTATTTTGCATTAGTACAGAGGATTGGGAAGTAAAGGGTATAGAACTTCCATGGGCGTTATTCCTGCTGTTTATGATTGACTTGGCTTCATATTTAGATGTTGAGCTTTAGCTGATTTCATTACTTAAGCTATTTTCTTTTTTTAGTAAGTATTACTTGCATTGAACGTGGAAGTTAAGGTTAAAATGAAATGGATATTTTCTGGCCAATCTATGACCTCATGAAACTGGTTTACTGTGAAGTATTGTGTGTGATAGTGTACGTTACTGAAAACAGCTTTAACAATAGCACAGAGAATTACTTCACTGTAGTTTGGTTTTTTTTAAACCTAGTTTACTTCCTCATGGCATATATTCTTTGTCTTTTTCTAGTATTTGAGAGGATTTCTGTTGTCTTGCTTTGTTATGGAAATTAGTTGTTCTGACCAGTGTCAGAGGAAATATCTGTTGGTTGCCCGTATGTTTTTGTGCATGTCAAACAAAATGCTTGTTATTGTTATGAATTCTTACATCAAATGGATAATAGAGTGCTGGTATGGCACAGTGAAAGAATGTATTGCTTTCTGGATGTCTGATGAATAAGCACTTAGTTCATGAAGTCAGATGTTGAAACCCTGGGATGCTGGTTGCTTAGGATTTGTTCCAGGAAGAAAAAATTGTCTGTGCTTTTAAGTCCTGAGTAACTTCACTGTTGAATTCAGTGACTGAAAGACCTGCAGCTGAACAAACTTGAAATGACCAATATGGTTATAATCAAAATAAATTTAATGCAGGTGAGAGGTGGGAGGAAGAGGGTGTGCACCAGTCGGTTAAGTTGAACTATTGTCTGTCCATTGTTCTGTCTCTTTCCAGTTAAGTGTTAATTTCTATTGTAACTCTTCTGTAATGGTTATGGTGTCTGCAGTATGTTAATACTGGTTTACTTGGTATGGGTTAAAATTTTATTTCAAATAAAGTCATGTCTAAAATTGAAAAATAAACATTGATGAACCTGATTTTTAATGAGTAGAAGCAGAAGTTTTACAAATACACTGTAAAATTACACTGAAAGATACATTGAAAGGGATTTGCTGAATGTAGGCTTTTTTTTAGTTAGAATTGTTTGTGAAGTAAGGATGGGCAGAATTATCTAGGACGTTAGAGGTGACTGAAAATCAGGAGTTCAGGAGGGAACTAAGGATAACTTCTGAACAGAAAATATGGTATTTTTAATTACCTTCCCTCATTTAAGAGCATGAAATAATATATCTTAAGGCTTTTAGTCTTTAAACGGGATTTATTTTAGATTCTGATCTGTGTCAGTGAGGTGCTTTATCTTGAAGTCTTCTGGGTAGCAATACAGTTTCCATGTGACTAATAAAATATGGATATTTTTGAGTTTAGTCAGTGAACAAATCTGAACAATTGTTCAGATTTAGATAGTGAAAGAAAAAAAACCACCATTGGTTAAGAGCTGGTTAAAACCTTGAAGTACCTATTAATAAGAAGTCTTGGTACTGGAATTTAGGTGACTGAAGGAAAAATAAGATTACTCAGGTTGTTTATAGGCCTGAGGTGTATACATTTTTGTTGCTAACACCTTTTTAGTGTGATTAAAAATATCCAGAGCTTATGACATTAAAAAATTTGCGTGTGGAGAAAACGAAAAGATTCCTTGTTGTTGGCTGAGGTGTTATGTTTGGCTTTGAAGAAACTGACTTGTTTTACAGTTTCAGTCAAAGATCAACGCAATCATTTGAGCCTTGACTTTCTCTTCTAGGAGCCTGACAGAGCTGGTGGCATTTTCTTCTGTCAGGCTTTTGTTGCTTAAGATCAACTCTTTGACTCACTGACACTGTAATGAGGAGTAAACAAGCCCTATTTCTTTGAGACAATTTGTAGTATGTTTTTAGTGGATTCTGAATTTAACAGTATTGGTTTAACAGTTGTTAAATCATGTAGCTGTAGCAAGCTGCTTTACTAATGTTAGTAATTGTATCAGGGAAAAGAGTATCACAGCCCCATATTGGAGGGTTTTATTTTTGGTCCTGGTGGTATCAGCTTCTGCCCCCACTGCTACCTGTCTCCTCGGTTCTCCTCCTGCATTTGACGACTACTTTGTACTCACTGGATTTTAGATGTCCTGCTTGTCCTTTTTTTCCCAGTGATAAATATGTTGGATAGTTGCAGGTTCACGTGTGCTTCCAATCAACTGCGTGAATGAGTGTTCTAATAGACGTGCCTTAAAAATATGTGTCTCTCTGGAAATAGGTACTCAGCAGGGTTTAGAGGCTAGGATGTTGCTGAGAACCAAAGGTTTGCATTTCATGTAACGTCTGTGAAGTGGAGTCTGTTAAAACCACCATAAGAATCAACATCTACATGTACTGATCCTATCTAACACGCGTATAAACATCTGAAGCCTTCTGGATCTCTGATCTTAAAAATAAGACAGGTCATTGTATCTTGCAGAACTGTTAATAAAAATAAGGTTTTTTAAAAATAAATTATTGAATTAAAAATCAAATTCAAATTCCATTGATTTTTTTTTAATTCTGTGTTCTAACCAAAAGAATCTTATCTTTGTTTACTTTTCAGTGATTGGTGCCTATTCACTGTGCAGTTTATTGTTCGTTGATGACATTTTCAGCAGGCCTGAAAGTTATAATAATCAGATAGCAAGACTTAAAGGGATGTTGGCATAATTATTTGAGGAGTTTTGCCTTTTGTATTCCAAATTCCATATGGGGTAAGCTAAAGCATTATTTCCATGATTTTTCAGTGCTTCCACACTGTTATTAATTAACACTGACATCTGTCCTTAACAAGTGAAATTATATATTCAGAATAGAGAACAGGTTACCTGCTTGTTTACCTGGAAAATAATGAAGACTAGGTAATTCTGGATACTCTTCACAGGGGTTTTGCTGTAAAGTTTTAGGTAAGAAATTAATCTCTTCAGGATGAGGAAAAGATAAACTTTCTTCTATGCATCCTAAGATTAATATATTGGAGTTGGTCTTTGTTAAATCAGCAGTGTATGTTCCTTGATTTGAGGTTCTGTGAACAATTCCCTGCAGATGCAAGATTTTCAGTCAGTGAACAGAAAGACCAAGAAAGAAAAAACTCTCAGATGGTTTGGAAACACTGAAGTGTCAGCAAAACTCCTGCAGGATAGCGTGGTGGTGCCATTGCCAGCACTTGCTAGAGTGCTCCGATTGGTCATGGGAGACCAGGTGAAATAAATTCCTTGTTGCATCAGAGAATTATCTTGTACCTGTTACCTTCTAGACTGCTGCTGTAAATGTTGGGTATGACGTGCCTGTGCTCTCCTGTCTGATAGTTTCCTCTTGTGGAAATTAGAAATTAACTGAGGCTACAAATGGAGTTTGGGGGCCTACGTGATGAGTGAATATTGTGATTGTCAGAGAAAAGAGTAAATCTCAGTGTTAACAGTGCACATTTGTATCCAAAGTGTAGCAGAGGTAAGAGTGAGAGTGCACATGCCTGCTCTGAAGCAGAGGAGGGATTGGTTTCTCCGCCTTGTGTCAATCGTCAAACCACATGCACCTTAGCACAAGGAGGGTGCTACCTATTTTTAGTCATGTAACAACAAGCGGGCTTTATAGATTGAATAACTGGTATTATAATCATTGCTAGTCACCGATCAAACTGGAGACTACCAAAAGCTGCAGCTCACACACTTAATTTTCGGTTTCCCTGGTAACTACAAGGTGTCATATGTAGTTCATCAAACAGTTTAATTAATAGTTCTAAACATAAGGAAAAAATACATCTGTGTATATGTGTTTAGTTGAATGAACTTTAAAAAGCATTGGTACAAGTATGTTTTGGTAATTATTATAGATTGTGAAGGTTCTATATGGAAAATATGAAGGTCCTGGTGTAGAGGTGGCACAATGAAAAGCGTTTTTACTTAGTTGGAAAAAGTTATTTTGTTGTTTTCAGCTCATATTGGAGCCTGAAATACCTAATCTGTAGCGCCTAAGGAAGTAGAACATAACAACTGTGTCTTCACCATGTACAAATTAGATGCACAGTTGCTAATCTGAAGGATTTTACCCAATTTGAATCTAATGTGGAGTCCTTTTCTTTTATTATAAGAACTTAATTTTTTCTGATTCAATTAATGAATTACTAAACCTGTCTCAAAATTTTTGATATAGCAGTTAGAAAAGAGGTGAGTGCAGTACTGTTATGTAATGTAAAATATTAATTTGCCTTAATGAAAGATTTGCTTTGAGTTAAAGGAATGTAAACAGTGAATGTGTACAAAATCTATCAACTGAGTCTGCCTGAAATAACAAAAAGTGAATTTATGGATATTCAGACTTAATTCAAAGGTGTAATTTAGTGCAGGAATAATGATCTTGTTAAGTCAGTAGTTATTGTTCTCATAATAACATTAATTCTGTCTTCCTTCAGGTACTTTATATATCAGAATGTAGTGCTGTGTAACTTACTACTGATAGGATTCCCAGTACTGATGATTATCTTGAAAATCTTTTGAAATCTTCACAACTGTGTTTTCCAATATCCTTTGTGTTTGGGTTGTCCTAATTAAAAAAAAAAAAAGTGATGGCAAAGGACTTTGTTTCTCCTGCTTACCACCAGTTTAGGTAACTTGTCTTCTGAGAAATAATATCACAGACCTGAATGCTGCCATTTAAGTTTCTGTTAGTTGAATCTTTCCTCCCCTTTTTACTGTTTTATAGTATGCTGGCAAGATCACAGCATTTTCAATGATTAATCCATATTTTTTTTTTTCATACAAGACTGGTATTCACCAGCCTTCTAATTCGTCTGAGTAATTTACAGGACATAGCAATTTCTGACATGTTCTTTAGTCGCAGACCAGGGGTTTCTATCCTTTTTTATTTAAAGGTGAAGCCCTGGTTTTTACTCCCTGATAACATATTGTACTGTAAATCTAATGATCTGTTTGGGAATTTGAGTTTAAAAAGTACTCCCAGTCTCACTCTAGTGGATAAACCAGCTTCTTTTGTACAGGTGGCTATTTTATTGATGAATAAGTGGAAATAGTGTATAGTCCAGTGCTTTGTTCCATTCCTCTAATTTATGACACCAGTAATAATGGATGATGAATGAGATATCCAAAACATTAATAAATTATCTTAAGAGGTGTACTAAATCAAAGAGGAGGAGACTAAGAAATAATCTCATATAATGCCTCCAAGAAAAGTAAGCTAATTCCAGAGTAATTTATTCAGGAATATGCAAAAAACCCAGAGAAATTTGTTGAAATTGAACTGCTATAGTTAGTATGATGATAATATAACTCAGTGTTCCAAATGTGCTATTCTAGGCATTTGGATCGCCAGCTTCAGGTGGCAAGAGATCTAAAATGTACAGACTAAAATAATTCTTAAAATATTCTGAAAATATTTAAGTTGAAACGTTGAGTTTAAGCATGTTTAAGAAAAAAAACCCCAGCAATTTTGTCCTGTGTTGATGATGCTTGCATCCTCTTCCCTAAATTCATCTATCCATTAACGGGGTTCAAATTTGCAGCAGTTTTCTGCTATAAGTTTGCATTCACTAACTTGATAATTCTGTGTGAAATATTCACTCTTTCTAAGAGAAGCTGTGCAGTTGTGGGTTTTTTTTTTTTTAGCAGTGAAGTTTCCATCTTTTGTCCATTTGGATGCCATGAGCAATAGTTCTTCTGGTGACAGTGGCTATCTTGGGAGCCTTCATGTCAGAAGAGGCATTTGACTGTTCCGCAGTGTTCATGTGCCAATTTGCTATAGAAAGGGAGCAGCGAAGTAGTGGCTCAGTTCTATGCGAACAAACTATTACTATTCTTATTGATCTGTTTCTTATTAATATTAGTAAGTCTAGTGAAATTTAGTCACTATTATAAAATGGACCGAGATTTAGTGTTACTGATGTTGGTAGAAATAAAACATACTGCAGGTGGTATAAGGTTTTCCATTTCACAAACTGACGATTTTGAGGTTCTATGAATGTGGGTTTTGACACATTTAGATGACCTATGTGTGGGCTTAGGTAGTCATCAAAATGAGCAGTGTGTCTTTTGTCCTCCCCCGGTTTTTGGCATTTTCTTTCCATGCCTTTACTGGAGTTTATATGGCTGTGTGGAAATGATCCAGCTGATAGATAATATATTTTTTCTTTGTTGAGGTTATACAGTGAGTTACAAAACAGTTAAATATGTTTGATGTGGCATTAACTGAACATCATAAAGGCTGTGCTTTCTATGTCAATGACCATGGAAGACCCTTATCCTTGGTGATTTCTAATCAAATTGGATCACCTTTGGATATAGATAGTTCAACTTGCCTCCTTGGTTGTATTAAACTTCTGCATTTCCATGGTTGTTTTTTATGTGTAAAATAGTGCAAAAGAACATCCTACTGTGCAACAGGGCCAGGATAGTAATTGGTTTTCTGTGTTGCATTGATCTCAGCTTCATTTTTGTGATTGGGATTATGCAGTGACACTTGGATTCTATGCCACTTGTGTTGCTTCTGGAATTTTTTTCCCAGTTCACCCTGTCATGATACTCTTTAGAGTCTCTGTTATTCAAATTGGCCATGGTGGTCTAGATGGTGGCACACTATCACTGCACTCATAATGTTTGTCTTATAGCGGGGCATCTTCTACATGTGTTACTTTCTTAAAGATTTTCCAGGGTGCATTTTATTGGTCTTCTTTCTACACATAGCCTTAATTAACCTTTAACTGAGGAATTTATTGTAGTTGCAATTCTTTGCATAGAAGTTGTCACCAGTTGCTTTCTACTTTTTGTTTCCTCTCAGTTTTTAATTAATATATGGAGTATTGTTAGTCATATGCTACTTCTAATCGTTGATCTTCATGATGAGCAACTAACATACTTCTTTTAAAATAGTGAGTTGTAAACTGTATTTTTTTGTTTGTTTGTTTCCACATTAATCTAAGTGCAGGCAACTTGTGAAAGTGTTGATATTAATTCTAACTTAAATGAATGTGCTGTGTTTATGAGTCAGACCAGGACTGCTTTGGCTCAGTCGGCCCATGCTCATGCACTTGTTAAATTTTACTTGCTTTTTCTTCATAGCTGATGTGACCAGGTCTGTAACTTTTAACGCTGTCAAGTTTCAAGAGAAGTGGAGGATATCAAGCATTTTTAGAAACTAGGAATTATATCTATTTTCTAAGTTTATCAGATCTTTTAACATAAAGTATATATGTAGATATTCTTAGTTTATTTGTCTTACCTCTTATTTCCTCCTATTTTCTTGTGACCATTAATATTGGAGTTTCACATATAACTTTAAGATCTTTACTTCACCCTTCCATTTATCTTAAGGTTTCCCTTGGCTACAGAAGTGTAAACCTTATGGTCAGTCTTCAAGGTGGTTAAATTGTAGTGCTGCGGTGAACGAAAGAAACCAGGGGCTTTCTGCTTTGATATGTGTGGTGTTCAAACCGGGTTAGTGATAAGGATGGAATGGATTTCCCCTTTCTGCGGACCCCCAGACATTCTCATTACGTTCAGGATGGAATCAAGATCTGCTGGACACCAAGAAGGTGTTTCCCAATAAGGGAAAGATTGAAGAGCATTTATTTGCATTGTCAGTATTTGCCATGATGCCAGACCTTAGTTTAAGGAAAATAACTAATAGAAAGCAACAGAGTCCTATCATATATTCAGTACTTCTCTTTCATGTTTGGTGTGAAATCAAGACCTTTTAAAAATGGGAAAAGTCCGTTATGCAGTGTTTTAGGGGTTAAGGTCCTTGTTCATAATTGTGGTAACGTGGCTTTAAGTTTTTTCTGCCCGTGAAATTGAATCAGATACATCATAGGAACTTGAATCAGCATTATATATATGAGATGAGTGTTCTAATGTCTCTATGCTGCTTTGTGTTCTAGAGACTGTATCTCAAAATCTCATAATGGATAAATTTGACTTTAAATTAGTTGGAGCAGGAAGCCAGAAAGAGAATGGTAGCAGAACTTGGAATGCATGACACTCACCTGGATAAAAGATGAATAGACTAAGCACCTTGTTCAGTTATTTATATAAAGTAGAAGGATTCTGCATTTTGCAGAAATTTAAAATACCTGTATTGATATTAAAATATACCAAGAAAGGGATTCGGCAGCTCTTGGTTTACCAAAAGTGGACCGTAAGCCTTTAGTCCAACAACAATTAAGGCCTAAACTAGGAGAGCCCTTGTGTGGAATAGCACATGATCTGATCTTGTTGAAAGTAAGGTGCAATGTCCACTCTCATTTATATGAATATCCTTAAATAACAAGCACCATTAATTGTGTAAGAAAATGATTGCACACTCTATAAATTTACAAAGTAGTCAATCCTTTGCATGCAAACCTCTGCAATTTTTAATTTTGTATTTGATACTTCGATAAATAGGGCATCTGAAATAAAAATGTAATTGGAAAGATGATTTTTCAGCCCTGTTTAAAAAAAAAAGTAACTGAATCAGTGATACTTTTTGTGACAACAACAGACAAATGCTTTCTCCTTAAGCATGTTACTTGAGAAATAAGGATCTTAAGTGTAGGGTTGTACTCTCACGTGTATATGACGTTTGAGGGCTTATTAGAATCAAGAAGTGCAGGTCTAGGATTCTTTGAAAAAGAGAAAAGAAATTTAAGTAGCAAAATGTAAGTATGAAATAACTGTAAATTAATTTTTTCTCCATTAATCCATTTATTTAAGCATTAATTGTGTTTTGTCTTTCTAGTTAATAGAAAATACATTGTTTAAATAGTTTAGTAATTGTGTTTTTTAAATGCAGTAGAAGAGTGTCTTTCATTGGAGACCCAAATTTTGCTACCTAAATAAAGATCACATAGTTTAGAATACTTCCAGAGGTGATGTATTGTGGAGAAATCTGGAGTGAATACTGCAGATCAATACGATGAAGGGTTAATTGTGAACAATTATGTAAGTTTTATTTTCTTATAAATAAAGTGGTACATAAATAAAATGCATGCTTACTGTTGATCATTAGAATACAAAACTATCTGTTAAAATCAATTAACATGCATATCTGATGACTGATTGTATAAATATGGAAGTCAAATAATTGTAATCGTTAACCATGGCTTCAGGTCATATGAGCTGTCAGCTCAAAAAAAACTGGAGGAGAAGGTGGTTGGTTTGCATATATTTAATGTGTCATGCTGTGCATGTGGGAATTTGAGATAAACCTTTGCTAGTAATCTGCTTGTTTATATCTAAAAATCGATTAGGAAACGTGGATCATAAGTCAAATGAGCTATGTTTTATATTGATAACAGTTGATTCAGTAGTTTGAGATTTAACATTTTATTATATGTTTTAAAATTTTAAAATTGATTTTGTAACAAGAGACAATTGGAAGAAGCTGGTTAAAAAGTTATTAAAGATATATTCAAAGTTCTTACCAGGAACATACTCAAAATTATCCTTTAATTCATTGTAAGACTGTGTTACTTTTACAATTCATAGTTAGAGCTGTGCAAAATACAAGCACTTTTTTCCTTTTTACGATAAAAAAACCCAGAGATTTATTAAAAATTTGAATGAAGTACTGTACTGAGTCACAAAAGTAACTTTCTATGTGAAGTGGACCAAACAGATAATTTTTGATTTAATTGATCATTTGTGATACATAGAGGGAGGGAAGTGTTGCAGGGGAATGAGGCTTGTGGCCTTGAAAGGTCATACATACTATTACATATTATTTAAATTCCTGAATATAGTAACTCGGGAAAATATAGTATTTTTTTTATTGATAATACAAAATGTTCTATATAGCTCATAACAATACAAAGAATCCTTGAAATGTGAGTCAGAATAAAGTGGTCAATGCGTTACATTACCTGTAATTTGGTTTAAGCATGTCTATCCAGCCTTTCTCTTTTCCCTTGTGTTTACTCCTGAACATTAAAAACAAAAGCCGAAAAAATCCTGTCCTAAATGTTGAAATTATGTTTTAATATTTTTCTAAAATTTCTTCTGGTTCCTGTATTTTTGAGTTTCCCAAAGTGAAGGAGCAGCAGTATGCAGTTTCTGATGATGGCAGCATCAAAAGGTGGAGAATACCAGAAGATCTTGTTGCTCAGTGTTTCTTGTGAGCCTTATTTATAATTTTGGCATTGTAAATATTTGAAATTTGTTCTTGGATATGTGGTACAATTCAGTGACTTGATAATTCACCCCAATTATCTTGAGTACCAGCAAGGTGGCCTCCTTATTGTAGCGCTCGGCTTCTCAGCCAGGGCAGAGTACAGAACGCACACGATTACTCTATTTTTGGTATACTTGCTCTATGAAGTACACCTGAACACCACTGTCTTTTGTTTTGGTCTGCCATTGACCAGTCTTTGCCGTAAAGACACCTACACTATGTTTGAAGGTTGGGGGGGAAAGGACCAGCTGGCAGAGCAGAGGAATGAACTCAAATTCAGTTTCTGTCCTTTACCTCTTGTGTAGGATGGAATTTGCATTTGATTGCAACAGAGAAAAAGGTGTCTGTATCCCAGGTCACTGGCTGTTCTGTGTCCTTTCTTTAAATGATTGGTATGTCTATTTGAGCAGGGAATTATGACCCTCTTACTTAGGAGGAGGCCAGTTCTGTAACCATAGATTAGAAACCCAAATTAAGTGTGAAAGTAGTTAAAGACTAAGGAAATTTTAAAGGGAAGAAAAAAACCCCGCTTCTTTTTAAGACATCAGTGTCTGTAATTACAGTTTTAGCTCTACTGTAACCCATTGGTGAAAAACCACTTTGCTACCAGAGACTGCCAAGCTGCAGATGCATGAAGGTGATTGCAACTGAAGTGGTACTTCCTAGAGAAGGTCTGATTCCAGAATCTCAGTGTCATTGCTGAGCCATTGTGTGTCCCAGTAATCCTCAAAATCTTTTAATATGTGAAGATATGTACTGCTTTTACAGGGATCCATTACTTATACAAAGAAGGATTTGGGGTATGTGTGATTTGGTTTGGGGGTGGGTGGAATTTGCAGATGTAGTGTGGGAATGAATTGTCATTCTCAAATAGAAATCTGGGCACTGAAAGAGAATACCTTAGCAAAAAAAGCCCAGTCTCAAGTGTCCCACATAACATATATTGTAAGAAAAAAGTGCTTCAGAGTCCTTAAAATAGAGAAGTTTTTTGTACTCTTGTTTCTTGAGGCTTTCAGTGTTATTAGCTCAAAGGAGGGATATGCTTTTTCGTGATGACTGTATTTAGCTGTGAGGAATAGTCCTTTTTTAGACAAATTGAAATGAGTGTATGAGAGCGTGAAATTATCAACAGTGCTGGTGCACATTTACATTACTTCTACATAGTCTTTTGAATGACCGCACAACAGTACAAGGACTTCATTTCCACTGTGTTGATTTTTCTTGACAAAACATGTCAGTCTATCCAAAGGAGGGTGTTTTGCCAAGATAAATATAAAATTTATGATTAAGCAAAGTGTTTCCTTATTATAATCCCTAAAGAGAATTTGAGACTTGTTAATTATGTGTCTAGGTAGTTTTAAGAGTAAGTTATCCTTTATGCTTTTAAATGCTGAAGTACAGCAACGCCATCAACCATTTGAGGTCTTACCAGCAGAAACAACACTGCATACTAATTTCCTTTGAACCAAGTAGCAAAAACCCCATACATATACCATCTATAACCTCAGATTCAGTTTTACAGGCCTGTGAGAGCAGGAATCCATGTCAACGGCATGGTTTATAAAACCATGTCTCACTCTTGCCTGTAATGCCCTTTTGACAGAATGGATAAAAGTTGATAACATGATTATACTTCTGGCACATTTCTTAAACTGCCGTGTTTATGGAATACTACTTTGAAGAAAACTATGGTGACTGTCAATATTATTCATTAAAATAAATGGAGAATGAAAACTGATTTAGGAGAGGAGTGAATTTTGACCTTTGTTGTGCCAGTGTTGGCTTTGGAGTGCAGATTTCTATTTAAATTGTGAATGTACTTAGATAGTGGATATTAAATGATCTCACTGTATTCTTTCAAGGACTATGAACTTCCAAAATCAAGGATAACATTAGATGTCAGCCAAGTATTTTGTCCTTCTTGTGGTTTGTCTTTACATCTGAATTAGTGCCAGTTTGCACAGATTGTGTGTCAGCTTAAATACAAGAAACAGGCCTCAGTCTGCTTGAACTCATTCCACCAAAGACTTCTGAAAACTTTCGGTAGTCTGCAAACTGTAATGGTTGTTTCACATTAAGATGCTTTGTAGAATTATAAAACAGCTTTTCTTGTGCTTTCAAATAAAATGTTGTCATCCGCTAATGAATGAGATACCATCTGTAATAATTAAGGTTATTCTACTTGTTTTCCCCCTGCAGCAAAACTTCTGAAGGTTTGCAGAAGACAGTAAGAGAACCACCAAGAAGGCTATTGCAGTATTGTAAGTACTGCACCCAGGAAAAAAATAAATACGTGAATTAAGAATGTTGTAAAGAGAATTTTTTTTTGGGGGGGGGTGGGGTTGGGGAATGAGGAACATAAAGGGATTACGTGTAAAATACAGAGCAGGATGTATTGTAGCAATCATGTTAATAATTTACAAAGGAAAAACTGCACTCTTGTAAAATCTAAAATTGTATCCGTGTGCAGTGTAGTCAGAAATTTACCAGTAGCAGTGAAAAATATTTTTCTCTCCACCTAAGATTGATCTAGTTTATATACATTTGTTTATTTAAAACTATCAGAATTTAGAAAATCATTGCAGTTTTGTAGGTTTGTCATTTGTTTTAGTGACTTATTGTTTAGGTTATTTTGCAGAATTATTTATTTGCTGATTTATTTATGTATTTCATTATTTATTTATTTGATTATTTAGTAAATTATTTATCTGATGAATTATTAATACATCTTCATGACATGCTTTAAATTATTTATAACTTAATTTTGAGTTTATTGCTTTTCGACGCTGCATTGTTACTGACTACTTTTGATTTTTTTTTTCTTGGTTCTTGAAAATTAAAGTACTAGCTCTAAGGCAAAAGTATATTCTTTGCAGAATCCATAGATGGTGTTCAATGAAGTAATTTACCCTGTAGATGCTAATTTTGTTTAGCTTTATATTGCTTAATATCACTTTTCTACTTAACTTTTACTTCTATTATAGATATGTCAAGATCAAATGAGTGACCTTTAAGGAGCAAAGATAAATGTTTACTTTAAAAGGTGTAGAAACAGGGTAGTTCTGTTTTTCCCTTATTAAGTACTCTGTAATTATTCTTAAAGTTAACTTGAGATCTTTTTGTCCAGATAAAATTGATGTTTTTTAAACGAAACTCTTGGTATTTGAGCTAATACATTTAAGTTCTAATAAGAAAGTAATATATTCACATTAATAACTCCTATGGAGAGTTCCTTTTTAGCAGCAAGGTTTTAAATATACAGGGAGGAATGGTGGTATCTTTAGGCATGCAGAAGAAGGTAGGTGTTGAGGGGGGAAGGTGGGTAGTAGGTTTTTTCCCCCACAGTGTCTTTTGTATGCATAGGAATTTATAAGCTCTGAAATCTTAACATCTCTGTGTTATTGTATCTAAACTACTCTCAGGTTCTGTGTTCACAAAAATCATTCCTAGTGCATAACATACTGTTGTGAAGCCTGTTTTTGTGTTGCTTTCTTTTTCCAGTTAAAAAGGCCTGAAATCTCATCTTTTTCTCTGAAGAGGCTTGGGTGAATGTATAAAAACAGTGTAAGGGGAGAAATTTAGGCTTCATGTATGAGCACCAGCTTTGCAGATTTTAAAACGGGTGCGAGGGATCAGAATTTGACTGGGAGTCAGTTCTGGGTGATGGTGTTTTTCAGGACCAATGAGCCTCTTACCTGAAGTTGCCTGTTTGACCTCAGGTTCCAGAGAGTAACTTGTTGGGCAGTTGGAAGCCACCTTGCAGGAGAGTGCTGTGACTGACAGCCCTGTTCCAGAGCTGTAATGAATAGGGCAGAGCAGCAGTTCTTCTGCAAAAGCGCTGTGTGCATAACGTGGCCTTTATTCTGTGTTTAGTGCTTGAAAGGAATTACTATATACTTTAAAGTTTTAACACAGCGTGGAAAGGCTGCATTGTACATTTCAAGTTTCAATGCTGTTGAAATACAGTAGAAATGGCCTCTGTAGACAGGTTTCACTATAGAACTTAAATTATGCATGTGTATATCCAAATTCCTTATTTTGAAATATTGAATGTATGAATATTTAATTTGTATCTTGCTTTAGTATCTTCATATGCTTGCCTTAAAGGAAGCTGTTTCCTTTGATTTATATACATGGATAAAAATGTGTGTACAGTATGTATCAATGGTTTTTCTCTCTACGGTGTTAGATGAACAGCTTTAGATAATGATAGCTACTGATTTTTATTCTGCAGCTTGCTACCATTGTATGAAACGTGAATTTGTCATATTTGTTCTCTTAATCTTACTTGAATTTCAAATTCATTTTCTTTCCAGAAATATTTTCTTAATTACATATGTTAAGAAAAGTCAAGCATGTTGCAGATCTTAATGATGCAGTATTTTTGGTCTGTGCACAGTAACAAAGCTCTGAATATTATTATTATTTGGGGCAGAGTTCCAATCTGAAATTTCCATTTCTCCTTATTTGAATGTTTTCAGTGAAGCTGAGAACTCCAAGGGAGTTCCTCAACATGTAAGAGTTTATGTGACATGCACTATGAAATTTAGTGCAGTCACTCTTATTTCCTTGTGTAAATGAGGTCTTATTGTTGAATAAGACCCATTATAAGCAGTTGCAAAGGTAATTGCTGTTAATGCATTCTGCCACCAGTTTCTCAGAGTATGAAACACTTACTGAAAGATGTGCTACTACTGTTATAGGGTAATATAATGCAGCTTATGTGTTGGCACTGAAAGTAGCTACTTCATAATGATGACAAGTGAAAGTACAGCCAAAGGTCATGTTAAACAAGAGATTTCTTTCACACCTCATCCATTTTCTGGATGTGGTATGAAAATAGGTTTGTTCCCTACACTTCAGTATTTTTACCAAGAAGTTATCTTGAAATAATTTTTTATGCCTTATATATTATTTTGTTCACATTTTAAGAGATGGAGCATGGAATTCTAGCATGCTAACTTTGGTACTACAAGTGTTCAAAGTTAGCTTAAATTTGGGGTGCAATTAGACAACAAAAGTAGTATTTCATCTCACTACATTTTTTTTTGTTTGCAAATTTAGTTAAAGGCATAGCTCTAGGTTCTAGAAAAAGGACTATTAATATGCAAAGTGGTATTTATATTGATGTTGCATAACTAACTATGGTTTTATTGTTTTTTGTATCTTTTAAGAAGAAAGATATGGATTTTTTTCTGAAAATGTCAGTCTGTTGTTCAGAAATAGAAGAAGAGCGAACCTACCTGTGTTGACAGACTGCTTCTTAGCTCTGTTTTAAAGTGATCCTTCCAGAAATGTGGAAGGATGACATATGCTGTATGCTCCATCCATCTTACAATGAAACGGCCAACCAGGATGCTAAAATAAGGTGTTATTTTAAAAATATGAATAGTCACGTATTAGATAATGAAAATGAAGCTGGCATGTTTCACAGAGGTTGCTGAGCAGTTAGGAGATGCTCGTTGGAAAGCCTAAATCTGGTGTATTATTGGTAGGTGTATTTATGTTCTAATCTAACTCCATAGAAATTGCAGAAGCCATATTAAGCTCTTCTTGAATTTATTCCATGCACATAAAAGAATTTACATCTCATGAGTCATATACTTCCTGTTGTATCTTTAATACAGCCATTTTTAGTATTTTTCTTGCCTCTTTACTCTGTTGGTATGCTTAGAGAGTCTGTGTGTTAGAGATTATTATTTCACCCATGAGGCAAGGAGGAGTTCAAATCAGTAGCAGTGTGTTGTTGACGCTAAATGATGTTTCTTTTTGCCACAATGAGACTTGATTTTGTCATTCTGATGACACTAGCTTGCTTCACTGAATAGGGATCAGCGCACTCTCAAATCAAACTTTACAAGTATTTTAACAAGTGCTTTGAAGGAAATACTAGAGAAATACTCCAGTATTTGTAACGGAAAACATACGTTGGCTTTGCAGAATGAATATCCAAGTTCTGTTTCACTTTGTAGGGAAGCTGCTCTGCAACACATTTTGGAAGCCTGTGTTAAAGGAAGTAAGACTCATCAGAGCTAATAGTCATGGAAGCATGATGTTTTAAGAAGAAAGGATGCAAACATTGTTTAAAATACAAGTTCACATAAAATATGGATCATAGTAAGACCTCAGCTAAAAAAACTCAAACCAAAACAAAAACCCTCAAGCTAGGAGAAATTCTGTATGTTTCACAGGAAAATCTTTGCAGCAATACCTAGAAAAAAGATGTCTGCAAGAGGGAGAAGGTACAGCCAGCAGGACGTTACTATGCTAGGTCCAGGATTATGCTCTATAGCATGGTCAAAAAGGAGTTAGTAGTTTTTCTTGAGCTAAGGATCCCGTAAGGGGACAGGAGCTGTAGAAAGATGTGAATTTGAGAGGAAATAGTGTAACAATGGGAAGCAATAATATGATAATAGGAACTTATGGGCATGATGTTGGTAGCAGCAGTTTTTGAGAAGCACAGGGTCTTTTGTGTTGGACATCTGAAAGCAATAATAGAGTTGAATCATCCTGTTATATCATTAAAATATCCTGCTCCTTACAACGACATATTTGTACGTTTATATACATCTCTTTGACTGTATGATAGATGCTACTTTTTTATCTGAAAGAACATTAGAAGATATTACAGCTGCAAGGCTGAACATTCACATAGTAAGCTGTGACTTTTAACTTAAGTAATGAACCCTGGAAGCCTGTTCTATGAAAGTTTTTTAACAGTAAGCAGCTTTATTACTAGCTACACACATGTAGCTTTTTTATTCTGTTTGTACTTTTTCATTGTTTCATATTTTTATACAAAACACGGGTTCTCATATGTTCATAGTGTAAGCTGCAATCTAATACATTTGGACTTGACAGTATCTCCCCCTCCTATTTCTTCTGTATGATTTTTGTTACAGTAAGCTGACAGAAACTGTCCACATATCATGATGACCTTTCATGGGGAGGAAATGCCTCCTATTTTGCAGGCAGCGAAAAAAGATCCTCATGAGAATTACAGGAACTGGTTATATTTCAGTAATGGTTGTGAATGTTATATAGACTTTAAGAAATCTTTTGTATTTTTCTTTGAATGTGTGTTAACTGCAAGAAATGAGTAGCATGTAGCAGAAGATGACCAGCAACTTCAGAAACGTAGCTCATTGAGTTTATCTACCTCAAATCCAGAAAGTTTTTGATTATTTTCCTTCTCGTTGAAATATGTTTTAGTGGGTTAGGTCAAGTCTATATCAGGAACACTTTGCAAGTTTATTTATACTAGAAACTTGTGTATCTCAGGTACAACTTAGTAGCAAAGTGGTGGTCAAATAGCTTAGTCTTATTCCTGCATCTCCTTCATTCTGTCTCCAGTGCTAAGAAGAGCTAAAAATCAATTTTGCTAGTGTAACTTCCCCTTATTTGCATTAAGTTAGCACGCTCATGGAGTATCACTAGCATACTCTATCCTGCCACGTGCAATCGTATGATATATGTTAAGGTGTCTACCAGGAAGAGCCTCTGACATCTTGTCAGCAATACAGTGGAGATGCAAGAAGTTCAGTGAACAAGGCTGTGCCTAGTGTGGTGACTTGTCTCTACTGAAACATGTTTTTCCTTTCAGCTGAAATTCTGATCTTGTAAACATTTAAGCGTAACTTACGACAAACGGATAGTGGTACTGACGTTGATGAATATATTCTCTTACAGCATTATATTTAGTAAACACTAATTTTAGACTATTTTCTTTATTCCAGGCTCTTGCGTTTAACATATGATTATAGTGGTTGTGAAAGCAGCAAAAGTATCAAATACAAAGAGTTTTGTTTTTCACAGTTTTCTGGTTGTTGTTTGTATTGTTTCTCGTGTGTGTGTGCGTGTGTGTGCGCGCGTGCGTATAACTGCCGTGTTTTAGTTGACCAGAATTTTCAAAGACCCTAGGCATCTGGGATTGTCCCATTTTATCATATTATTTCAATTTTAACATTTCATACAAAAGTTGGGAGGTTTTAGATTAATAGGAAACTTAACTTTTGTACAGTAAAGTTTAACACGAATTTCATATGATTCGTGGATTCAGGTAAACAAGAAGTAATTCCTTTGGAACTATAATATCTATTGATATACATATAGTTGGTGTGTACGAGTTATCTAGAAACTTGATGTATAAGCTTTTCTTTGAAATTTCTCCTAATTTGCAGCCAGTGAATGAAGTTGTTGCAGTTTTTTGACTAGATAAATTTACTTTTTTCTGCTTCTATACAGAACTGGTTTTGTTTCTGTACTGTGCAACTCGCCATAGTATGTCTAAGCTATCTCTTCTTTAATTGGATCAAGAGATAGTTTTTAAAACATATTCATTCACAATTTATAAGGAGTACTATTTGCCTTGCTATGCCTACCTATTCTTAATAAAAACCTGCACTACCTGGGACTGAGTGTAAAAGTATCTTGGGAGTGAGAAATATATTTTGGTAACAACCTGAAAAAAAAAAATCTTTTATTTCTTTTTAATCACCTAAACTCTACAGTTCTACTCTTAAAACTCTTTAGGGAGAGACTTTATTATATGCATATGCATGCAATGCGTTAGTAAAACTGTGGGCACATCTGAAGGCATATTCTGCATTTTCAGTGAAACGTATTCTGAATAACTAGCTGATATATTGAGCTGTCCATTGATTCTAAAGATATTTTTTTCTGTGCTCAGACAAATCAGGATGGTAATCATTTATAATTTCTTGCCTTCATGAAAGGGAGTGATGAATAATATGATTGGAAGGAATGCATGAGTCATGAAATGGGAAGCTGGGCAATCACGGAAAAATTCACTTTAAAAACTCTCTTCTGCTTACCAGGATCCATAATGTAAGTTCAGTTTTCTGTAACGTAATCCCAGAATTATGGTGGTAGAGGTTTTAATAAAAGCCTTGGATAGATGAACTACAGCTCTCTAAGTTGATTCTAACATTGTTTGGTGGGTTGTCGAAAGGAGTTCTTTAACTCTCAGCTAAAAATGATCATGGATACGATGATCAGAGGACACTATCTCTTCTGACTTCCATGTGAATGTGAAAATGAAATGTCTTAAAATACACTACAGTGAATATGGAGTGAATGTAGACCTTACAGTCCTGAAAGTACCTCACTACTATAAAACAGCTTTTAAGAGCTGTTAAAATATTGATAACTTGGTAGAGCACTCCAGAAACTCTGATTTCTCTTTCAGATGTAAATCTGTGTAGCCAGTCGACATTTGTACTCTTTTTCTTGGTTGTACAACTACACATAAAAGAGAATAAAACCAAGTATTTTTACTAAATTAATGGCTTAATTTGTCATAACTCCACCCACAAAAAAAACCATCTGTTTTTCAGTTTTTCTCCCATACTAAAATCATCAAGCATGTATTACAAAAAAAGCCCAGTAGAATCAAGCACCAACTCTGCGTCCCAGGCAAGACTCACAGAACCAGCTGTTGTTCTCCCTGCAGTGACCTGGGCTAGGCAGCCTAGCATCTGCCTCTGTTTTCTTTTCAGTGACCCAAGCCAGATTTCTTCAAAGCCTATTGCTGATATTTTCCCTGCAGTCATTCATGCTAATTTCTTTTACATGCTACAGCTGTTTTGAAAGATCTCTTCTCTCTTCCTTTTCTGACTCACTCTTTGTGTAAATTTAAAGAGTTGATTTTTTTAAGAAAATTCGTGAGTAAGGTTGAGCATAGGACTCTACTGGTTGTCTTCCTTTAAGGCATATGTCAGCACTGTAGAAAAAGGGAAAATTAGATTTACTTTTCAAAAGAAAGTTCAGTCTTGCTTCTGATTCTTATGGTCAAAGAATTTGATTTTGAACTGGGTTAATTATGTGCATTAATTTGTGAGAATCAAGGTGAAGCTGTTGTTGGTGGCTTGGGACAGGGCAGAGTTCAGAAACATGCAGGAACAAAAAGGGAGATATTTTGCTCTGTGAGTATGAAAAAATTATGTGACAAAATGCTCTGAATGAGAATGAAAGGCTGTTAATGATATAGACCTTAATAGGATTAAGCTGACCTCAGGAAGACAATATTGCTAAATAGATACAAAACAGTAAAGTGTAAGTTTGCCTTTTTGGGGGAGAGACTGCTCAGCTTTCACAGTCATTGACAATGAAAATGATGGAAAAATTTTCAGAAAAGCTGATTTTTTTTTCTTTGTAAAAACAAAAGTCTGTTTTTTCTTCTTTTCTGTAAGACATTCAATTATTAAAGTGAGACAGAGGTTCCTGATTCTTTGCATGGTTTATAGTGACTATATTTTAGGAGAGATTATGCACCTTGCTTTCAGTTTTCAGTCTTAAAAAAAATTCCTTTTGGCAACTCCAAAACCATTTATGTGGTCAAGTGATTTCTTTAAAGAAAAATCTGGCTGCTACTGAGTGACTAGAATTTGCCAAAGCTGGAAATGCCAGTGATGTGCATGATATGAACATTTCACCCTTTCTAGATCAACATGGAGTGCTTTTTCAGTCATCTTTGTTCTGGGACAACTAATGTAGGTATTCTTTGAATAAATACTTCTCTAGAATATAAATGGAAGCATAATAAGGATGATTGACTGGAAGAATCACTTCAGAAACTGACAAAGCTAGCCTTGCCTTGCTAAGCCCCTTTCCCTAGCCATGTGTTCTCACCACTTCTATGCAGGCTGCTGCTTGTGCATCCATGCATGTTTTTGCTGTGTTAGTTTTCTGATCTGACTACATTAGTGCTAGTACAAAGAAGGAGTGAGAAAAAGACAGTTGAAGAGGATAGGAAGCAGTCACGAAGCAATGCTCTGAGCCAGTACCTAGGGATGGTGTCAAACGGTACTGCTGCCAGGTGTGTAAAACACACAGGGTAATAGTCGCTTACTGTCTCTGAAGTTTATCTCACTGTATTTTGCAACACCAGGAATGCAAGATATAACGTTTGGTTACTTCCGACTCTGATTTACTCATTTTTACTTTGGTCATCATCAGAAAGTATAACATAATTTTTGAAACTCTTAGATACCAGAAGAACTAATGCAGAAAAAATACCTCTATTTTCTGAAATAAATGAACCGTTTGGCTCAATATGATAGGGCTTTTCTGAAGTAAATTCCCTGTGATGCATTCTTTCTTCAGTGTTCCAAAGTTGTCTAAGGTAAAAATTTATGACTAATTTATAAGTCTTACTTGACATCCTGTGTATAGAAATTCAAATTTTATCTTGTAATTTTTTACGTATACATCTCTATCAGTTCATCTGTCTTGTAAGCCTTTGGTTCTCAACATTTACCAAACTTTTTACAAAGGATTTCTTTCCAGTTCTTGTACTCTTCTGGTACAAAATCTACTCTGCTCTCGTGAGACCCCACCTGGAGTACTGTGTTCAGATGTGGGGCCCCCAACATAAAAAAGACATGGACCTGTTGGAGAGAGTCCAGAGGAGAGCCACAAAATTAATCAGAGGGCTGGAGCACCTCCCCTATGAGGACAGGCTGAAAGAGTTGGGGTTGTTCAGCCTGGAGAAGAGAAGGCTCCGAGGAGACTTAATAGCAGCCTTCCAGTACCTGAAGGGGGCTACAGGAGAGATGGGGAGGCACTCTGCCATCAGGGAGTGGAGTGAGAGGACAAGGGGTAACGGGTATAAGCTGAAAGAGGGTAAATTTAGACTAGACATTAGGAAGAAATTTTTCACTATGAGGGTGGTGAGACACTGGAACAGGTTTCCCAGGGAGGTTGTGGATGCCCCATCCCTGGAGGTGTTCAAGGCCAGGCTGGATGAGGCTTTGAGCAACCTGGTCTAGTGGAGGGTGTCCCTGCCCATGGCAGGGGGGTTGGAACTTGATGGTCTTGAAGGTCCTTTCCAACCCAAACCATTCAGTGATTCTATGATTCTAAACCTGGATGAATGTGCAAATCCTCTGTGTTCGAAACTCATTGTCATGGTTTAGAAAGGCCACAGGGACAGTCCTTTGTTGAACACCTGGTGGGCTGAGGCAGGGACAGGGAGGGTTTCAGTCACCACTTAGAGTCATGAACAACTGAATTTATTAACTATTTACAACAAGAAGCAAGATAATGAGAGAAACTACATCTTAAAAAGGCACTTCTCCCCCACCCCTCCCTTCTTGGCAAGGCCCAAAGGCTTTGTTCTGTACCTTCTCCCTCCTGGCGGCGATGCAGGGGGGCAGGGAATGGGGAGTGCAGTCAGTCCCCCGCTCCTTCCTCCTCTGGGGAGGGCTCCTCACAGTCTTTCCTAGCTCCAGTGTGGGGTCCCTTCTCATGGGAGAGTCCTTTCAAAAACTGCTCCGGCGTGAGTCCTTTTCCACATGGGCCCACAGTTCCCCAACGACTGCTCGGCTCCAGCGTGGGCTTCTCCAGAATTCCTACATGGGGTCCTCCCTGGCTGCATCTTCTCCTGGGCTGCCCCAAGGGACAAACCGTGCGTCGTCATGAATCTTCACCACGCTGCAGGGGAAGTTCCAGGGCTCCTCCTTCCTTTTGCTTGTCCTTTTCTCTGATCGGAGTGTTCTGTAGTCCTTCCTCTCAAAATCCCGCTTCCCTCTCCACCACAGGTCTTCTTCAGCTCCTGAGAAGATGGACTCTTGGGTGAGCCATGGCAGAGGCTTGGGCTATGGCAGGTTGGTTTGCAGAAGCCGGACAGGTGGCTGGACGGCTGGACTGGTCTGCCTGAGCCGGGCCCTGCCCGGGGCCGTGCCAACCCCCATCTTCTGTGCCCCCTCTTAAATGTTATTCTCAGAGGTGCTGATTGGTTCAACCCTGGCCTGGGGTGGGTCCAGCCTGAAGCTGGGGAAACTTCCATCGGTTTCTCACAGGGGCTATATCAGTGGTACTCCTTCCCCCACTCCCCCCTGTCTACTGAAACCTTGGAACCGGGGGTGGGGGTGAACCCTTCGCAGTCACTTACAGGTGCCACCACTGCAGCCCTTCCCTTGCTGCCAGCAGTGCTGGAGTCCAGGGAAACCTTTAATAGCTACTTACAGGAGCCGTTACTGTGACCCCTCCCTGCTAGCAGTCAAAACCCCCACACAAAGCCACAACACTCATACTCTAGTTACATCAAGATACACGTCAATGTATGTGTATAGATTTTTAATTTAGAGAAATGTATGGTTATTTCATGAAGATCGTGCTGTCAAGTACAGTGTTTGGTTCACATGAAACTTTCGGAGTCTTAAAAAAACCCAGGAAAAATAATGCATGTGACAAAATATTTAAAGAAATAAGGTTTGATACAGTGATTTGGGAAGACTTACATTAACAGGCTATTAAAGGTCCTATTTCTGATTTCCATATAATTAACACTAGTGATGTATAAATATCTGTTGAATACAAATAACTTGAGCAAAAACATTTATGTTTTCCCATAAATCAAATTGCAGAATCACAGAATAGTTGAGGTCAGAAGGCACCTTTTGAGACCTTCTAGTCCAACCCATCGGCTTAAAGCAGGGTCACCTAGAGCAGGTTCCTCAGGATGTTGTCTGATTGGGTTTTGAATATCTGCAAAGATGGAGAATCCACGAATGCTCTGGACAACCTGTTCCAGTCTTTGTTTATCCTTAAGGTGAAAAGAGTTTTTCTTGTTTTCAAACTAGACTTCTTGTATTTGTGTCCATTAACTTTTGTCTGTTCACTGGATACCACTGAGAGGAGTCAGGCTTCATCTTCTGTACTCCATCACATAAGAAAGGTCTAGAAATAGATAAAATCCCATGCACCTTTTCTTTTCAAGGCTAAACAATCCCAGCTGTCACCGTCTGCTCGTATTTCCTATGCTTCAAACCCATAATCATTTTTCAGGCCCTCTGCTGGATGCACTCTAATAAGACTGTGTCTCTCTTGTACTGGGGAGCCCAGAACTGCATACGGTACCCCAGAAGCATATCTGTCTAAAGGGGAACAGTCACCTCCCTCAACTTGCTGGTAATGCTCTTCCTAATGTTCTTGTCCTTTTTTGCTGTGAGGACACATTGCTGGCTCATGTTCAATTTGGTGTCCACTGAGATACCCTGGTCCTTTTCTGCAGAGCTGCTTTCTATATGCTTGACCCCCAGCCTGTAGCGTAGCACATGGGGTAATTCTTTTTGGTGATTGACGCGAGCCTGACCATCCTGTAGTTCCATGGATCCTTCTCCTTGCTCTCCTTTGAGTGAGGAGTGACATTTGGTTTGCTCAAGTCCATAGGACCCTGCTGTGATCTCTGTGCCTTTCAAAGATTACAGTGACTGGCCTTGCAGTGAGATTAGCCAGTTTCCTGAGCGCTTGTGGACTTGTGCACATCCATTTTATTTAAATATCCTCAAACTTGATCCTGCTCCACCTGGATCAGTCTTGTGTGCCATGGATTATCACACTGGTTTCATGTACCTGCAATTGCTGAAGGCATGTCTCACCAATAAAGACCGAGGGAAAGAAGGCATTGAGGATCTTGGCCTTCTGTTTGTCCTTTGTGACTATTCAGCGGTAGGCCTGCATGTTCCCTAGTCTTCCTTTTGCTGCTGATGTATGTGATGCCCTTCAAATCCCTTACCACTGGGCTGGGCTCAAGCTGGGCTTTGTCTTTCCTAACCCCATCCCTGCATATTGAGATGATGTCTTTATATTCCTCTTGAGTTACCCATCCCTGCTTCCATCTCCGGTACACTTTATTTTTGTGTTTGAGTTTTGCCACCTGCTTCTTATTCATCTGTTCAGGTCTTCTGCCATCTTTGCTTGTTTTCCTGCTTTTTGGGATGAACCATTCTTAAGCTTGGAGGAGGGAATCCTCCAATGGCAGTCAGCTAGCTTTCTTGGACCCTTCTCTCCGCAACCACCTGTCGTGGGATTCTTCCAAGCAGATCCCTGAACAGGTCAGTCTTATCTACTGAAGTCTGGGGTTATGATCCCACTTCTTGCTTTTTTCCTCCTCCTCTCAGGATGCTGAATTCAAGCATCTCGTAGTCACCACAGCTAAGGTTGCCTCCAGCTCTGATATCCCTGATCAGTTCTTACCTGTTTGTAAGTATGAAGTCCAGCAAAAAGCCTCCCCCTCAACAGCTCCTTGATAATTTGTGTCATAAAGTTGTTGTCAATGCATTCTAGAGAGCCTCTGGATTTATTGTTCCATGCTGTGTTATTCCTTAAACAGGTACTGGCATGGTTAAAGTCCACCATGAGGACCAGGGCCTGCAAATGTAAAGGGGAGTCATAGGAAGTGTTACCCAAGGGATTGTTCTACTCATAGATTAAGTTGTTAAAGGTAAGAAGAAGTAGTTCGTTTGCGAAAGGGAGAAGGTGTAGAATATGTGGACTAGGTTAGATAAAAATTACTTTCTTGTCTGATGTTAGGATTTGGTCAATGGCCTGATGAGGTGGAAGGGATTTGGGTTAGAGATCTATGATTCTTTTAAGATGGGTCCGTAGACTGGGCACAACTACAGAGGCCACACCTGCATGTGATAGTGCTGGATGCCCTCCAGGGCAACCGAGTTGGCCCACTGCATGGGAACTTGACACCCTTTTGAGGGGCTTCACAGGCCACTTGATAGTATTCCTAAGGTAAAACATTCACGACAGTGAGACAGCTACTGTTGTCCAAAAGCTTTGCCCGTGGGCTAAATAGGTGGGCAAAAGTCGACAGCTTTGAGGGGGGATGTCCAACTCACGCCTTCCCTCAGTTGTACACTGGACACAACAAAATAAGTGGCCGCTGTGGTGCACTTATGCCAGTGAATTTGAGGGATGGGCTATTACGCTGTGGTCTGCTTGGAGCCAATATGTGGGTTGTGGGCCAAGTGGTACAAGCTGATATACCACGGTCTGCTTATGTCACGGGTGAAGTTGTATGGGCAGTCGCTGTGTGCGGATATGGGGAAGCATGGGTGCCCTGGTGCGTGGATTCATGGAACTGTCAATGCGCCTTTTTGCACGACTGAGCAGGCTTGAATGTAGCATCTCAATGTAACCTTCCATCTGTATCTGAGTTGTGAACCTAGACTGTTTTCTTCATGGTGGTTGCACTGGGAGAGCCACCTTGTAGAGGGGCTTGTATCATGACACGTTGACAATTTGGCTGGTCTTGCCAGGTGTACGGGCCACCATTTAACCTGGAAAAGGAGCATGTATAGTTCATGTATGTGTTCGATAAATATCCAGATATTGTATATGAAGCAAGAGTTTAGTGAATGTTTTCTTAAAAAACTTAGAAAATTGCAACTAAATATTTTTTGTTTTCTCATGCATTATTAACAATGTTTCTGTGAAAACATGATCATCCTCACTATTTCTTTTTGACAACCAATTCTACAAAAATTTCTACTAATAGATGATTAAATATATGGAAGGAAGAATGAAGGAGGAAGGGGTTGCATGGAAGAATTGCCGAAAGTCCTGAGATGCAAGGTTTTGTTTTTGTCACTGATTATTTTCTGATATTCAGTAATTTTCAGTCTTTTACCTTCCATTATATTCTTTAATGCATTCTTGTTAGAACTACAACTGAAGTGTAGTGATTTACGGTTTTTTTTCCTTTGGAAATTCTTTAGAGTAGGACAGTTAGAACATGCTAGAGAACTTGTGTTTGATGGTATTTGAGCTTCAGAAGTCGTAATGTTCTAGCTTTCTTACATTGTTCTTAAGTAGGTAGTGTGCCCATAATCTTAATAATTTAAGGACAGCAAAGACACAGCTGAAGTGCATTCTATTCATTCAGTACGAGAGGCGTTGCTTGTTCCATATGGTTATGTCTACTAACCTGTTAGCTGAAATGCGATTAGAAGTTGAGTTGCTTTCTTTCATGCTGCCTTTGTTATGCTGATTACAAGAGTATGTTAACTCCGGAAGTCTGGGCATTTCTTTATGTAAAGAATGATTTTTCACTGCAGACTTATGACTTTTGTTTGTTGTATGAAATGACAAAATGAAGTGGTTTGCTTAACTTTTTTTTTTTGTGTAGAATACTGAAAAGGTGATAGCACCTGCTGGTGTTGGTGTATACTCAAAATGTCTGTTTTATTTCGGGATGGACTATACGTCCCCCAAGATGTGGGCAATGCTGCTTCTACTAAATAACCCCCCTTTACTCCCTTATGTAATGTCACTTTCTATCTTATCTCAATTTGTTGCATCCAACTCAGTCTTTGAGGCTGATTCTTATCTGTAGAAAGAAAAGAAGACTTTATGGGAGTGTAGACCTGAATGTCTGCATTCGTGTCTGAGGTGTGATAATAAAAATTTCTTCTTCCTCAAAATCAGACTTTTCCATGTTGCTGGCTTGACTGGGCTGACTAGCTGAGTGACTTGCATGTTAAAACTAAAAATAAAATCAAACAATTAAAAGCCTCCTTCAAGAGGAGGGGAAAAATGGGCTATTTTTACTTTTTTTTTTTCAAGTGTTTCTAAGTTGAGGTGGTTGAATTTTCTTGATGAAACGTCTGGGAGTAAGCTGCTTGGGTTTTGTTTTTTGCTTTTTTTTCCTTTTCCCAAGAGTCTTCAGGTAGTTTGAAGCCTTTATGACAATTAATTCAAATTACTCAGAGGTCAGTTCCACATCTAGTGGCTGTCCAGACTTTGTTTTGTAACCCTGAATTAGGTCAAGAAGTTATCTGATTCTTAATAACTTGCACAGAAATTTTTACAGACATTGTTTTATAGTGGATTTTTTTTCCTAATATGATTTGTAGGCACTGGTTTTGGAAGGAAAAGAACTTTTATCAGCATTTTCCTAAATAAAAGTCTCTCTCATTTGTTGTAGTCTAATGAAAATTTCTTGTTTAAGATTCCTATTCAGAAATACACCTAGCAGGATTCATAACTTTCTCTTATATTGCGTAACTTGTAGTCAGCTCTGGTTGCTATTTTTTGTAGATGGTGAATGGAAAAAAATCTTTGGTACCTCAGGTTAAAATGCAGCTCTAGAGAATTTTGGAGGTTGAACCTATACTTTCTGCCAAAGTGGTAATGATGGATGTATTGTTGACTTGTGTATCTCACGAGAGCGTTGCTGTGAGAATCAGACAATGACAAGTTCACTTCCTAATTTCACTGCCACGGGTGCACTGTGGCCCTGCTCTGCCTCACTTCCTTGTGGAGGTGACAGATTTCCTGAATGGTAAATGCAGATAAAGCTGAGTGTTCCTTTCTTCTGCTTCATCTCAAGGTTTTGTCAGTGTGTACAAATAGGTGTGATGAAAAAATGTGAGGAAAGGAAACTAGATTGATGGGGGTGAAAAATCACACCAAGAGTGACTGAGGGTGAGAAAATCCGTGAACCTATGCCTTAGGTGAGGCTGTTTTCTCAAAACTGACATTCACCAACATGATTATTCTTTTGGGATAAATATAATTATGAATTTACCCAGTACTCCCTTAGGGACATTTCTTATAAGCAGACATTATTGATTATATATAGACCCAGAACTGATAGGAGCATGATGAAATGCAGTTAGTTTGTTATAAACTGAGAACTATGTATGAGAATTTTTCATAAATTTTATTTGTATTCTTACACAGGCAGTGAAGATTTTAGTGAAACTTTCTAATTGAGTAAATTAAAGCTTATTTACTCTCCTCCTTGGGCTTGGCACTTCTCACTCCCGATTTTTAATCTCAGTCACTTTTTTAATTTAACCTTTAAAGAAAGTTTAAGTGAATCTACATACTTAAAGCATTACTAAATTATATATATGTGAGAGAGGTAATTTGGGAAATTTCTGATTATATCAATATTTATAATTGCATTTTAATCAGAAAAAGCTCAAGGATTGTATCTTGTTTTCTTACCTAAATTGTTTCAACCTATGTATTAGCCCATTATTTTTTGTGACCAGCTATTACTTTGGAAGGCTTTTGCGTAACATTGTAAATAAACTCAAGAGGTGAAGTCTGGACACACAGTTTTTTTATGGTGGGCTTTTGGGGTTTTTTTTTAAGCTGTAAGGAAACCTGTACAGCAATAAAACTTCCTTGTATACTTGCATTCAAGACTCTTATTAAGGGAATTGGTGTCCAAATCCATTTTTCTCCAAGTCAAAAAGTCTGTGCACTTGTTCAAGAAAGATGCCATGATAAGTTGGCATCAGAAGTTGAATGATGAAACAGCTACCTGTATCTCTTTATTTATAGGGCCCATGTCCATTTTGTATGAGCAACAGGCAACATATTTTGTATTTTTGTTTAATTTGACCACAGTAAATACTTTCCTATGAATCTAAATAACTGACTCCAAGGGCAAATGACTTTTGGCTCAGTGATCTGATGCTTGGATCAAGTGTTATCTTTGGTAGGCTTCCCAAAGTATGCTCCCTCTGTCTTTTAAGACTTAAGTTCTTTGAAGCCTTTTTTGGCCCAGCTGCTGGGGGAAGCATAGATATCAGTACCTTGCCTCTGATTTAGTTTCTCCAAGTTTTGTTTTATTTACAGCTTGCATTTTCTTAGATTTGGGATTGTTTTATGGCATCACTTGTCATAGTGATTAAAATACTCAGCCCTTATAACAGTGTAATTTTCTGGAAAATCTAGGGAGGTTGAGTTCAGCTTGTGCTTGGTTGGTTGCAGCAGATGATGATCTGTGTTTTAAACGAAGAAAGGAAATATGCCACTCTACAGTAAATTTGGAATGTAAATTTTACGGTCTTACTGAAAATAATAATTTATGTTTGAGAAAGACATAGCATAATTAATGGCTTTTAAATAAATAATCTTAAATTTCCTGTATTTTTGAAATTTTTTGTGTGTTAAAAGTAGTGTGAAAATGTATGTCAGCTATTTTGGACTTGTAGTTCATACTGTACTTTTCTCTGTATTAAGATTAATTATGAGAAAAAGGGTAAGGCATTTTTGTTATGCCCAATTTATTTCATTTCAGAGTGTATTATCATTTGGTGAAAGCCCTATTGATTAGCCTTCATAGCTTTACAGAGCTTTTTCTTCTAAGCACTTAAAGTTTGAGTTGTCTCAGTCCCATAGGACTGAAAGAAAGCTGTTAGTACCATGAAATTCTTCTTCTGTATGTTTCCAACAGCTTGAAGCCTCTTCTTGGAATGCAAAATATTAGCACATTAATGTTATTAACCCCTTTCCTACAAAATGCTTTTGGAAGTAAAAATATTTTTATGTCTTCAAAGTCTGGATTGTTTCTTCTCTAAGAGTACAGTTTCTTAAAGCTGAAAAATGTGTTGCTGTGCAACAAACAGATGCTGCTCTAACAATGCAATACATTATGTACCAAAAATGATCTTGGTTTTAATCATAGATGCTGATTTAATGAGACAAGACTAGCTTACATCAAAAATGGATTTAGGGTGTGATTTTGTTTTCTCTGTGTTTTCTCTACATAATTGATAGGAATATGGTACCTTATATATTCTGTTTTAAATTTGAAAGTGTGCTTTGGTTTTATGCCATTTTATACTCCTGGTTTCTAATTCTGCCTTGTATAATACTCTTTTTTTATTCCTTTTTGTGGTATGAACACAAGGGCATTAGTAAATCTTGTATCGTTAATTTATTTCCTCAAAAAGTGTTGCCTTTTTACAGAATAATTTTTTTTATGCTTAGTACTTCCATTTTGCCCACATCTCCTTTTTTCAGTTATTTTCTGAATGTTTCCTGTCCAGTGTTTTCAATGTGCATTTACCATGTGGGACATGTAAGATATTTGTCTGTAACTAATGTTACTTTATGGATCAGAAAGACAATGCTAATCGATATCTTCAGACACTATCGGTACTTCATATATTGAGAACACGCCTGACCCCCTGGGAGCATTTCATTGTTGATATCTCTTCACTCTAACTTTCATTTTATTCTGGAGATATTTTGTAACTCTGTGTTAGTTCCTAGCTCTAATCCTTCTATCACTGGTAAAAATTTTGATTGACAATTTTACTTTTAGATAAAGTCAGATAATACTATACTTGGGGGGAAAAAAGTCTTCACATTGTATTTGTAATTCCACTGAACCCAGCAGAGTTAAATGTAGTTTGGATGCACAGGGAAGAATTAATGATTGGAAGATACAGAGTTGGTAAATTATTTATTCTGGCCCTAAGGAAGCTGAAAAGCTGAGTGAAAGACTAATAAATCATTTGTGGTAGTGCTGGTTGTCACTTCCAATTATTTTAGACGGTTTTGTGATAAACTGCAGCACCTGCTATATATCCCTGCACCATCCCTTGATGCTCGCAGTGCAGCTTGTTCAGTCGATTATCAAAGGCAAATTTGTCTAAGGTTTCCTCAGGTTGGAAAGAGAATTACTTTTCCCAGTCACCCCTTCCTCCATTTTTTTAAGCTTCTTTTTCATTGCATGCATAAAGTAGATAAAATTGGTGATATACGTTGAATTTTATTGACATAATGTACATTCAGGTATGGTTGATAGAACCACGGAGGAGCAGGACGAGGATGTGTCTGTGTGAGTGTAAACGTACGCTTGAAAGGCTGGCTTGCTTTTATCTTTCTGAATAGCAGTTGTTTCTAAGGTATGAAAGCTGGTGTTTATACTCTGGTTTTGGGGATTGTGTTGGAGCTAGTGCTGAAGTTACAGAGGAGACTTGTAGTCGACCGGCGGAGTTCGTTATAATCGGCGCGGGGGCTCCTTGCGATCAGCGCGCGAAGTTCTTGGACACCACCCAGACGAGCCAATTATGATGAAAGTGAAAGCCATTTGTTGTGTGTTGTGCACTTGCTTTATACAGAGTTCTTTCAGATTTGGCAGCTACTGATTGGATACAGTAATTCAAAATTCTTAATAACAAAATCACTATTGGCTACTTTCAATCCTGGGAACGTAACCTTCGAAGCTATGTCAACACAACCTCTAAAATAACTTAGTTGTGCTCATTAATTTCTCTCAGTTTCTCCTTATCTTCCTCAGGTCCTGCATATTTGGATGCCTCTGCACATCTGGTTGCTTTTCTTCTTTCCCAGGATCCTTTATCAACCTTATAATTACGAAGCCTAAAGTTAGTGTCAGAGCTAAAATTCTCCTTCAGCACAAAGCGCCCCTACAGAGACTGACTTTGTCACTTCTGAAACTTTTCTGCTGCTTTTATTCAGAAGGTCTTTGTTTACAATTACAATTACATGTACAGGGGCCCTACTGATTCTCAGCATGCAACACTTGAATAAATAGAGAAAAACAGAGAAAAGTGGTTAGAGGATGGGAGAAAAGATTTCGAAAGAGTGACTTTCAAGGAGAGGGAGCAAAATGTTGGAAAGATTAAAGTTGTTGGTAGAGAAAGACTGAAAGAAAGATGGATAGTGAAGGAAGAAGGAACTGGGATGGTTTACTGGAAGGCAGCTGTTTCTTTATGCCGTCTCACCGAGAATAGCGACGTTAGGCATTGTCTTGTTTAGCTGCAGTCTGACCACCCTTTTCACTGCAACAGAAGAACCAGGCCTACCCTGACAATATTTGTCTTGCCAAACTGAAAAAGTGGCAAAAGGTAATGCCATTCTATGTGTATTACTTGAAAGTTTCTAAATTGGTCGTCTCAGAAAGGAGAGTTTTAGGAAGTTGAGCTCAAAGTTCAGTTTGTGTGTTGTCCAGAGGATGAGGAGGAGGAAGCTTCTAGTTGTGCAAACACA
>WKFP01015308.1:384411-545938 GCA_011057875.1 Pterocles orientalis | reverse complement strand
TAGTGCTGAAGTTACAGAGGAGACTTGTAGTCGACCGGCGGAGTTCGTTATAATCGGCGCAGGGGGCTCCTTGCGATCAGCGCGCGAAGTTCTTGGACACCACCCAGACGAGCCAATTATGATGAAAGTGAAAGCCATTTATTGTGTGTTGCGCACATGCTTTTATACAGAGCTCTTTCAGATTTGGCAGCTGCTGATTGGATACAATAATTCAAAATTCTTAATAACAAAATCACTACTGGCTACTTTCAGTCCTGGGAATGTAACCTTCGAAGCTATGTCAACACAACCTCTAAAATAACTTAGTTGTGCTCATTAATTTCTCTCAGTTTCTCCTTACCTTCCTCACGTCCTGCATATTTGGATGCCTCTGCACATCTGGTTGCTTTTCTTCTTTCCCAGGATCCTTTATCAACCTTATAATTACAAAGCCTAAAGTTAGTGTCAGAGCTAAAATTCTCCTTCAGCACAAAGCGCCCCTACAGAGACTGACTTGAATATCAGTTGACTTTGTCACTTCTGAAACTTTTCTGCTGCTTTTATTCAGAAAGTCTTTGTTTACAATTACAATTACATGTACAGGGGCCCTACTGATTCTCAGCGTGCAACACTTGAATAAATAGAGAAAAACAGAGAAAAGTGGTTAGAGGATGGGAGAAAAGATTTCGAAAGAGTGACTTTCAAGGAGAGGGAGCAAAATGTTGAAAAGATTAAAGTTGTTGGTAGAGAAAGACTGAAAGTAAGATGGATAGTGAAGGAAGAAGGAACTGGGATGGTTTACTGGAAGGCAGCTGTTTCTTTATGCCGTCTCACCGAGAATAGCGACGTTAGGCATTGTCTTGTTTAGCTGCAGTCTGACCACCCTTTTCACTGCGACAGAAGAACCAGGCCTACCCTGACAATATTTGTCTTGCCAAACTGAAAAAGTGGCAAAAGGTAATGCCATTCTGTATGTATTACTTGAAAGTTTCTAAATTGGTCGTCTCAGAAAGGAGAGTTTTAGGAAGTTGAGCTCAAAGTTCAGTTTGTGTGTTGTCCAGAGGATGAGGAGGAGGAAGCTTCTAGTTGTGCAAACACATATTCAATTTCTGCTCATCTAGGGAAAAGGAGTGCAAAAATCAGAAACTGCATTTATTTAAAAAGTAAGGTTGCATCAAGTAGTCAGCTTAAAGCTGTTGAGTTTATCTTTCAGCTGCATCTCACACACTGCTGCAAGTCCTGCTAGTAAATGTTGAATGCTGTAGCTTTACAGGTATACAGTAAGTTTGCACCATCTTTTCCATTGTCATCCTAACGTAATCCATCCAAATAACACTGAATTCTAACCATTCTGGGTCAATGCAACCTGCAACTCCAATCTGTGGAAGGTAAAAATTAAAGATTTTTTAATATTTATTTCCATTTTTCCAGTAGCAGGTTCCAGCTTGGAATTTCAAGTGAAATCTTTGTGTTAAGAAGTGATGGTGTTTTGACCCAGATAACTGGTTCAAGACAAATCAGAGCGGTGACCGTGCTGACTAAAATTAGAATTAAAGAGGTTTTGTTTTCTTGCCCTAAATCTTGTTCAGATGGAGAGTTGGGGTTTTTTTTTCATTGTGCTCTTGTAGGTCAGGAATGAATCAGATGGAAATCCCAAGTACCTTGCTTCCCCAGATGACCTCAATACAGAGAGATCTGCAGAATTCCAGCTCTAGATCTGTGAACTTTAGGAAAGCTCCATGAATACATCTGCTGAAATTCAATAAAGTAGCTATTAGGTGTCAGAAAAATATACTAAACTACGTAAAGACATTAAGCTGTTAGGAGGGGCAGGATTTTTTTTCTCAGTTTCCTGGAGACTTTTTTTTGTTTTATCAATGTCCATTTTTTGCAACCAATGATGGCAGTATGGAGAAGAAAGGCTGTAGGAGCTAATCTGTATTTTTATAATTGTGTTAATATTAGAGAGTGTTTTTGTAAGTGTGGTATATCTGATGGTAGCAGAAAGCAGTGGAATTTTTTTGTGTGGCTTGAATCTGTCATTTATTCGTGATTTGAACATATAAATTTCCATGGATATGAACTGTCAGGTTTTCACTTTCTTATGTTCCCAAAGAAAGGTGGTGTCCATAGTAAATATTGGGTTTACATTTATTTGTTGCTAAACATGATTGGTACATTTATGCCTTTTTAAAAGCAATTACAGACCTTAACAAGTACAAAATTAGTAATTTTTATAACTTTTCATGAAAATGGAAAAACGATTTATTTTAGGACTTTTAAAATCCATTATTTATGTCCAGTTCATATTGAGTCAAGTGCACAAAGATAGGAATATGTAATTTTTTAAAGGTAATTTCATTTATAGGATAAGTGTGTTGGATATATGTTAAAAGAGGAAGAAGAAAAAAATGCGTTTTGAAATGACAATGGATTTCTGTTATAAGATATTGCTTATAATAAGCTGAACTGTTAACTGTGCTTTAAAAAAGTAGTGAATTTTAACTTCAGCTTTTTTTTTTATTCTTAGATTAAAATATGAGAGCAAGTATTTCCTGCTTTTCTTATTGTTTTACAACTTTGCAAGTAATTGAATGCCCCCCCATCAAAAAATCTGGAAAAATGAGATACGGTATTTAGCACCTACCTGAGAGACTGTCACAGTCTGCGAAGCTGGATAATTCATTGAGCAAACTGTTTCCAGCTTTTCACCCGTCTTTTCTCTGTACCTTTAGCAGTGAGGCTTGTGACAGCCACAGTGACTTGGGCCAGACACACTTCTAACCTGGTCTCTTTCTTCAGCCTCTCTGAAGAAAGATACTTGGGGAGAAGTTGGAGAAATCTGTGACATTGTTTGCCACGTATGCACTTCTGCCTTCTGGAGATCTGAAAGCTTTTTGGCAAGGAGAATCAGCGGCAGTATCTCTGTAGCAACTTTCAGCTGTATTGTTTCTTTTTTTTTTTTCCCCCCCACTGGTTTTCTCTCTCCTCCATAAAAGTGGTCACTTTTTGAGCCTCTAAAGTTTTCATGTCTTGTGGCAAAGAGTTCCATGGCTTGACTGTTAGCTCTCTGAAGAAGTAGCTCCTTTTGTTTGTTTTGGAAACAGCACTTACTAACTTCATTTAATTTTCCCTTTCTCCAGTTCTGTGAGATTATAGCAGCAAACACATAAAGACTGAATTTTTATTGTGTTTTTATTTAAATTAATTTTCATAAATAATTTTATGCTATAAAATGGATGGCCATTTTTAAAATTTTAAATATATTTTAGAAGGAATAATAGTTAAATATATCAAAATATATACATCTTCAGCCTAAGGCATTTAGCTTTTTGACTTGGGCATAAGAAAAGATAGGGTCAGTTATCTGAGCGTCTCAAATGGGAAATGAAAGTAAGTTTTTCACAGTATTCTGTCTTTTCATAACAATGTTTGCCACAAAGTACTCTGTCAATGAATTCCACAATGTAGGTGAAACAGTTTTTATTCACTGCAATTATTTTACCTTTCAAAAACCTTCTCATGTTACGAAACAGAAAGGTGCTTAATCTGTGGCGACTTCCATTGAGCATCTCAGCAGGATTGATTCTAAAGACCCTACATGCATTTTCAAAAAAAAGTTCACATAGAAGAGCTTTCCTCCAACAAATAATTAGTGATGTGTCTTTGTGTGTTGTAGAACGAAATAATGCGGTCAAGAGAATTTCAGTGCTAAAGGCAAGCTATAAAGCAAAGAACACTATTCCTGTTTTCCTTAGAAAAGAAGAAGGTGAATTCCAGATTGCTGGTAAAGATGTGCGTTGATTCGTTGAAGTAGACTGCGTGCAGTGGTTAAAATATTGTTTTAAAGACAGTTTATCGCTTCTGGAAATTTCTAAGTAGTGCACTGTCTTTACCAATTAAGTTAATCTTAGGAGCTATTCCCGAATATTGAATCATTTTTATTCTGCTGTTGAAAATACTGATAGATTATAGAGTTAGTAAGCATTATATAAATTACAAGGTAATTATTGGACACTACGTTGAGAGTTGTGGTAGGAATATATCTGTAAAAAAATCCCAAGGATTGCTAACCTTGATTCAGGCGTAGGAGGTCATACATACTTAGTTTACTGGAGTTCTTTATTATATTTCTGCCAGAAGAGGTAGGAGGTATACACTGTATGCAGTGCGCTCAGCTTTTCAAAACAGTTTTTGGCTAACAAGCTAAGGAACACAGAAGAAGATAGAACTGAATAGAGAAAAAAAAAAAAGACAAAACCTTTTGTCTCCTGTCTTAGACCAGATCTTAAATCTGTCTCATCTTTGTCATTTAAAACAGGTATCCACAAAGCACAGCAAAGGTGTTTGCCAATGAAAAGTGATTCATGTGTGAAGAAGATTGTCAGCTTTTTAGGGTTTGCTTCCTTTGGAACAACAGTGTAAGGTGAATGGTATAAAAAGAGGGGTAAACTTCCACTAGTAGTAGCAGGGAAGGAGGTAGAAGCAAGCCAACTGTTGGCAAACAAATGCAACACCAGTGTGGACTGGGGTCTTGCCTCTCTGCTGATGTCTGATGCTCTCCGCCCCGCAGCATTGCTGGGCAGTGTTCGGTGGTGCAGTAATTGCTGTGTTCTATCAGCCTCTTCCAAGGGAAGAAGTGTTAGAAAAAGAGAGTCATGTTTTATGTGAAGTGTTTTAAAAATATTTTTATGTGTAGATTAGCAAGACCAACAAATGCACTTTGGACTTGGAGTTCATGGTGGTGGTGGTTGTTACTTGCTGGGAATGTTTGTTCTGTAGTATTGGACCAACCTCCAAGAAAGTTCTGTCCTTTGTGTGCAAGGATTTCATCTTTCTAATCATAGGGAATTTTCTCCCCCGTAGAACTTAGGTAGTCATTTAAACTGAAGTCAAGCAAGAGCACAGAAGAGAGAGTGCAAAACCAGAATTTTATTACTTGATCTTGAAATATACTGCAACTGAGTGATGATAAAGGTATGAATAATTGGATAACTTCTAGTCATTGCTAGAATGGAGTAGAGTTTTCCAGCTAACAGAAGAGGTGATAAGTGTCTTTTCCTGCAGATGCTGCCAATTACCAGGTTAGCATCACTGAAGAGTGTGTTGCCAAGCTATGGAGTAAATTGGTGAACTGTTGATTAAAAAAATTTTCTAGTAAATTACATTTTCAGTTGTTTTCTTTTGGCCATCCCCTATCCAGTCTCTTCACTAGGTTCATAAAACAAAAAAAACCAAAACATGCTGAAGATTGATATGTGGTTGATCACTACTTATGGAAAGGAGATAAATAGTTCCTTGTTGTTGCAAAAGCCTGATCTTGATAATGCTTTTATGTATTCAACATTGAAAAAGGTAATTCTTGGAGAAACCTTTTGAGGCCTGTGCTTCACTCTGTGTCACCGCAGTTAGATGGTTATCAGGACCTATGCTATCCAAACATTTTTCTATTATGAATAATGAGTTGCCAGCATGGATATTTCTTTAAGGAAGAATTTATTAGTTTCCTGGACACTGCTAAAAAGACTCTCTAGGCTTGTGGTGTGGCCCCAGCCCAGGCTTTGAGACATATGTTTCAATTATAGTGCTTTACTTTCTGTGAATTAACATTCTAAATTTTTGGGTGCTATTTTATTTTTTGATCTTTCAGAAAAAGTGAGTTAACTAATAGGGAAGCTGACTGTTTTTGAGGGCCTCTATGTTTATGTGTGTAACTAAAATACAGTGATCATTTCACCATGGTTTCATCATGGAGGTTGTGGGTGTTCTTGGCCATTTCTGGTGTGACCAGCAGCCTTGGACACTGCTTTAAAAAGGCGATGTTCGGTTAAAGCACTGATTGGGTTGCAATGATCTTAATTTTGACATCTTGCTTCTTTTATTTAGATTTCCACCAGACTTCCCTGTTTTTTTTCTTCTAAATGCCTCCATCCTGCTGCATGATTGGCAGTGGATCTCTTGTGGGCTATTCTCAGAAACAACAACAGAATCAGACTAAGGACAAAGTCACATTGTTGCTCCAGATTGTTAATTTTTCCCTCTAAAGATTTAGAAGATTAAATTTCAGATATGGAGTAGCATAGTATTTGAACACTAATTAAAGGTATGAAGTATAAAATTGTGAATATTACTGTTCTTTTTGGAAGCTGAAATTTAGTTCTTCATTGCAGAACAGTACAGGCTGCTAACTGGACAGTGGCTGCAGCTACCTCCCTCTTTCCTCACTTTGCTCTTATCTGGATATTAACGTTATAGATATTTTCAAACCTAAGAGCTTACTATTTTGTAATAGAAATTAGTCTGTTTAATGGAACCAGCAACTGTAAAAAGATAAATGTGCTCTTTAACCAAGTCTTCTTGATGAAAATGTATACAATGAGATGTAATTTTTTAAAAGTCTGTGTTGCTGCTTATCTATTGTGGATTTATTTTGGGGGAAAGAGATGCAGGATGTGGGCATTTGATTTCTAACTTCTGCATTCAGACTTGCTTATTTGTGTGATACATTATTTATTTAAATTGTAAAATAATAGATTTAAGGCATGTGGCATATTTTGGTTTTCTGTCTTGAATATGTTTGTTACTGTCTATGTATCAGCGCTGCTGTTTGCTGAATTATTGTTTGAAAAGATGTTTACTTTTAGCAAACTTGAGTTGAAATTCGGTTTTTGGTTAAATCTAGGAAAATATTGTTACTTTGAATATTTGGCTCAAGATTTAGACTTTGACTTTCAGCCATTAGGTTTCGTAGGTAATTCTGTTCTTATTTTGTCTAAAGATGGATCACTTTAGGGTTCAGTTAGTTCTTCAGCATGACATGTTGGGAAGATGATTTGTTTCATAACAAGAGGTCTGGGAGTTGGGAAGTCAAAGATCAGTCTTGAGTTTTGTTTCATGCAAATAGCTTCTGTGCTCTTCTCAGCCTGCTGATATTTTGGGTATTGCAGCTACTCAAACCAGTGATTTTTAATGCTACATGCATGCAATGGGAGAGGTGACACAAAATCGTTATGTCTGGATAGTCTTTGTAATTCACATGACCATAATAATCCAAATGAGTGCTTTCATCCTAGCAGCAAAAGCACAAGTTTGTGACTGCTTAAAAAGTTCTGTTTTAAAGATGTGTGAACTACTTGTTTTGTTTCTGGGCTTATAACTGTATTTTGAAGAGAAAGAGTTTCACATTGCCCAACTTCCAAGTCTGACATTGGTGAGTCTGCTAATTGTGATAGAGCTATGGAACTGTTTCGTTCCAGATGGAACTTTAATCTGGCTTCTGATTGAGCTGAGTGTCCTTGTAGAGTCTCTTAGCATCTGCTTTGGAAATATATATAACATTATTCAAAATTTGTACCAAATTAAACCACCCTAAGGCTATAATTCAATTTTTCTTTATTGAGGAATGTATTGTCAACAACTTTATGCCACAGAGTAAAATCTGCACTAGATAGAGTGGTTTTTTGGCTATTAGCTGGTCATTTAGATTACTGTGATTGAATTTCCAGGTTCTTCAGTTTTACCTTATCCATTGTAAGTTTACATTAAGGAATTAACAAATATAGTCTTTTTTTTTTTTCTCTGAAAGTAGATGAACTTGAACTGATGGCTTGCTAGCATTAATGATGGACTTATGTTTTTATTTATAAACCTGTAATGTTTTCATAATTCTAGATAATTTCTGTGGATGAAGTTTGAGAGACTTGTTTTTGTATTGGGATTGTGAAATGAAAAAGAACACATGAAATAAATTGAAATACACTGTATCCCTTTCATTTAACTTCTGTAACTTATTTTAGTTTCTCTGGTATCTGTATCATTTAGTGATTGTGACTTCTTATTTTCAGTTCTCCAAAGTCAGCTGTATTTAATTATAGCTTTTGTTTCAAAATCTTCCTCTTGAGCTCAGTATAACTGCTGTTTTGAATACAAGTTCTTTTATTAAAGATGGTCAGCTCAGGGTAGCAAATTAATGCAGTTTTTCTGTTAAGACATGATTTGTTAAATGCTCTCAAACTTGAGGCGTTTGAAAAGATAAACATAAAGATCAAAGTCTGAAGCTTTGAGTGTATTAATTGTCTCAAAAAGTATTTCTTGGCCTTAAAAATTCTTTCCCTTTAGTACTGCCCACCCGAAATGTTGAACTGGAATCACCGAGACCTTTAGCTGAGTGTCAAAAACTTATAAAACATGTCTATTTTTTTTAGTTGTGACTTCCTTTTTTTTTTTTTTTTCTGTGGTTCATCTTTATCCATGCCTCTGCTCGATCTGTCAAAGAAACTTCACTAAAAACCACTGGTGTGGATGGACAAATTCCTTGCCTTCAGCATTAGAAATTTGTTGCTTCTGCTGAAAAACATGGTGAAGTTAGGAGCGCTTCTTTATCAGGTTATGTAAGGCTATTAGACATTCTTTAGAGCTTCTAGTAGAGTTGATGGGCAATATGGGGTAGTTTTATTGGAATGTGAAAAGACTTGTCTCATTCCAGGAAGCATCTATGGAAAAGTTTTTTAAGAAAGAAGGGAAGATCCTGCCCCTGTAGAGCTACTATGTTGTTTTGGAATGTCCTATGTGCAAATCAGTCTTCTTTATCTGGACTGATTCAGGATGCAAAACTGTCCTCTGAATCAGACAGAACAGTGACTTAAACCTAGGTCTTTTAGTTAAAACTTTTAGTAACCAAGTTGTGAAGTGTGATGCATCTCGTTCCCCTACAGCCATGTATGTTGATGGTAGTGTTCTGTAGATGGTCTTAGTTGTGAGCATGAACAGATTTCAAAACCACAGAGTTGTCATGAACTGAAATTGTAGTCAGCTCTCTATCAGTATTTATCGCCATGTACCATCTACCATGGCTATTGTGTTTTATTTGTTCCCTTTTTTCCTGTTTTGTTTCTGAGTGGAGGAGCAGTAAACACTTGCCGAAATTCAGTCCAGTAAATAGGTAGATCCCTGTGTTAAGTCCATTTATCATCTCCTTTTGCCATTGCAACTGTGCTACCTTACTACAGAAAGGGAAGTACAGCTTCTGAAGTACCAGTGCCATGCTCACCGCTTTCAGCAGGATGTGGCTTGCTCAACTTTTGAAGAATGGGTGTCAACACCTGCCATTGAGATGGAAGCTGGGCCCTAGTTCACTGACATCATCCTCACCCCAGCTTCATGCAGCATTAGATGTCCCCATCCTCCTGTGTTAAAGTTTTTATACAGGTTTTTATGCATTCATTTGGATTTGAGTTCAGGATACAGCAGCAGCAATTTAGAAGTTATTTATTTTATATTCCAGATGCTTCTGATAGTTGACTTAAAAGCAATAAAATTAATGTGAGAATAGAATAGCAACCATACAAAATGGGTTAGCTGTTCAACCTGTGTAAAAGGATATCTCCACTTTCCTTACATATCTTCCTTTGGATATATTAGCCGCCTCACTCCATCTTTCTTCATGCTCCATTGTCTTATGCCTGAAGAAGTTTAGAACATGTTTGTATTTCCAAGCTGCTTTGTCAGTGAATGGGAGAAGAGGGAGAGGTCGCGCAGAAGTTGATGAACAGCAGAAACTTGTTTTCTGGAGGAAGGCAGTAACAGGGACAAAACGGGGATTTCTGTTTGGGCCAGTCTCCTGTTAGATCAGCTTAGATCAGCGTAAAATGGTGTCATGCATTTATTAGACTGTATCGAAACTGCAACATTACTGTGCTTTCCTTTCTTACGCTTCAAGCAGCCTCATTTATGTGTTGACAAGAGACCGTAGTTACGAAGTGAGAGTACGCATGAGATAGAGACACAATTGCCAGATCAATCTCTCTGGTCTCTTAATGCCATCAGCTTCTACTGAGGTCTGAAAATATGTGACCAAATCACTCAGTAATTTCTTGAAAGTGGCTTAAAAGTAAATACCATCATACAGACTCTCTTCACCAGCACGGAATTGGAAAGACCCCAAAACTAACAAGGCATCAAGCGAACAGATATCAAGGAATACAGTGACACTAAATATTCCACCTTTAAAATTAAATATTTCTTTCAAAATTCTATATTTCAGCACCTCTAGGGAATTTCTTGTTTCTCCAAGTAACTTTTCATAAATAACAAATGGCTCTTCCATTTACTTTCCTGAGTTCTTCCACCTAGGAGTCTTACAAAAACCCTGTAATTGCATTGTAACTTGACTGTTTGCTCTGTGACTTTCAAACTTCTGTTACTTTTTTACATGCAGAAAATGGTTATAATCTGGTAAATTGTTACTTTGCAGGTATATATCTAGTTTTGAAGGGACTAAATATAAATTGTGTCTTGCCTTTAGTCACAAATAAAACGAGAATATTGTAACTTCTTTTTAAAGCACTCAGTGACAATTTTCAGTCTCCATAGAATAAGAACTTTATGATGATTCTCTTTATTTGTTCTAAGCTGATGACATGAAATTGAAAAATCAAGTATGGAGCAAAAGGAAAAATAAGAAACAAGAGTTGTGGGAACATGACCCACCTTCAGAAAGGCACTGTTTCCCTCTTCTTTTTCCTATATGAGAAATTTTTTATGGTAGCTTGCGCATACCATCAAATACATGGTTATGACCCCCAGGAGACTGGGGAGTTTGCCATTCAGCTGCGGAGCAGAAGCTATTTCAACCTCTGTGTGATGCCTGCACAGGTATACCAATAGGAGTCACAGATCAATGCAGAGTATTTTTAGACTCTTATTTGACAATCTATGTTACTATTTTGCATAGTTGAAGTGATTTGTAAAAGTGTGAAAAAGTAATAGGCTGTTTCTAGTGAGTTTTCAGCCATTGATTATTAGCAAGTTTAATTTATCCTCACTAAAAATAAATAAACTTGCATAAATACCTATCTGATAAATGAAGACGTTATGCTTTAGTGAAATTGTTACAGTCAAAAATAAAAGGAGATAAAATTAAGTGAAAATATTTAACTCATAGATACTGGAATTTCTATTTGACCTATGTTTGTTAAAGGCAGATATGTTTGTCATTCTGATGAAGATGCATTTCTTCATACCTTGTTGTTGACAGAGTCTCACCTACTTTTCCCATTTATTGTGATAATAGTCTACCAGATGTCATATGTCACAGCCTAGTGAAGTTGTCTCTACCTATTACTACTTTATGTATAATGTGCATTCTTGTTTTTTCTTCCTTAATTTAGGAATTGTTATATGTTCTTTGACATCCCCCTAGTTTATGAAGAAAAACATAGAGGTAAATGATTTAAAACATTTGAAAGCAATTTTAGAAACAGTAGGCTATTTTCTTCCCATTGTAAATACCATTATTTTAAGGTATGCCTTCATGTGGATAGATAACTTGAATGTCATAATAATGGTCAAATGTCTTAAAACTCTAGTAAATATTGACTTAAAATATCTAGTTGTGTTGTGCTGCACACCTGTGTTGAAAATTACTGGTTTCAGTGGAGAGACACATAGATAAGTGCTAATAAGAGAGGGTGAAAACACAAATGACCACGCGCTTTGGACACCTGTAGTGATCAGAGTAACAGAAGTCATAATTCCTTACCTAAATAATGAAACTGGAAAATATTCTTTTTAAAGACAGTTATGATCTGAAAGACAGGACAGCCTCTTATATATTGTACATATATGCACAGAGTCAAAACACGTTTTGGCAGTGATAAGGTAGTAAGATCAGCAAGCTGTCCTTTGATTCGCAGACTTTGAGCTTTAGCAGGACTGGTAGCACTCGTCATTCAAGGTGTGGTATTGTACATACCCTGTGTGTTAAAACCGTATGGAATATATACCACACGTGTGATGACAGGAACATCAAGTTGCAGAAGCATTTTAAAAAGAAGTAGAGCTACTGGGAACCACAGCCAGATTTCATTCATTTTTTGGCAGATGGGGAACTAGCACTTGTCAATTGTATTGGAAAATTTTATTTCCATACAAAGCTTTTTGCTTTAAAGGTTCATATCTTAGGAAGACTGCATTTTCTACAAATGTGAGCAGTGTTCATTTTGCATTATGTACTAGTGAGGAAGGTAATTCTGACTTTTCTTCTATTTTGTTTTTATGTTTGGAGGTTTTTTTGTGTATTAAAATAAAGGTAAAAGTGCCCCCTAAATTTATAGATCTGTGTGCTTTTATATTAGAATAAGACATTCTTTTTCTTTCAAAATCAATATTAAGAAGTTTAAAGGCTTTTCTTTGTTTGGAGCAACAACAAGAACATGCAACGATGAACAATTTGATGAAGTTTGTTTTCCTACATTTTACAATGGAATTGTTGATACATAAGGTTAACTATTTCATGATAATGCTTTTGTTCTTCTACGGTAGTATTTTTGAGGAAAGACTGAGTTCTTCTGTGTTCATTCCTGAAGGGATCATTGCAGTCCTTAAAGCTGCATTATGTAGTGTATTATATGTGAATATGACAAAAGTCAACATAGGAATAAACTATTGTGCTTGGAGTAGCGGATATCAATATGAAGCCTGACATTTTTTGTTCCCATTTGTAATCTCTGTGAAACCAGCATTGACCAAGGTTTAGAATATTTGAAGTTAAACAGTCCTGAAAAAATATTTGAATACAACCTAAATCACTTTCTGAAATCAGTACTGTGCTCCTGAAATTTATTTCAAGATGAATTTTAATTTATCTTTGTAAAAAAAGGACTTAAATTTAATTTGTATGTCTTCCAAAGACTTGACTTTTTCAAGTGGCTGTATTTTACTTGCAAGATGAAAGCAAAGGAAGAAATTGAATTATAAAGATTAATTATCTGTAGAAGTCAAAGAAAACTGAAACTTTTATGTTCAGTAGGTGCCCCTCTGTTGAAATTATCGTCCTTCCAATGTCCATTTTCATATAATGAAAATTAGAGGAGAGAAGTTTGTATGAAATGGCTGATTTCTTAGGGGTTTTTTCTCTCCTCAAATTAAATGTTGTAGGTAGCAAAAAGCAGTCCTGTTACAGTCCTGTTACACTGAGCAAAAGACAGACTTGGTGCACAGAAAAGGAACCTTTTATTCAGTCTTAAGTTGAGAACATTTTTCTAAGTGAGCAAAGCCTATGATACTTAAAAAATATTTCTAGATTTCTATAGAAAAGAAAACTATAGTATTTAAACGGATTACAATAATGACATATCAAACACAAAAGTCTTCAGGCTGAGGGAGAAAATACTGAATCGTTGATGCTGCCTATACCTGTGATTTCAGCACTTAAATATTATTTGGGTGTTTAAGCACTTTCCTCATTCTTCACCTTTTCAGAATGGAAGCAGTAGCTGGTTTAATTAAAGGTGACATAACCCTCCATTTTCTCTCCTTACAGTCCATAATGCCAAATAGACATATATACTTAAATTTCTTATAAAACTGTAAGTTTGAAATAAAAAGAAGCAGCTGTCCTAGCATTTAAAAATAATTCTACTATAAAGTTTTGTCTCAGGCTTGCAGTCTCTCTTCTGTCTTCTAGAGCTTTTTCTTTTCTTGCAATGATAACATGATGTCATAATTTTGAATTCTGCCAGCTTTCCAAAATGATCCAGTTTATGACTGTTGTTATTCTTGCTCAGTTCTTCGTCCGGTTGTGTTTTAGGTAAACACTGTCAGTATTCTTGGTTGGTGATAATTTCCAACATACTCAGCACTTAATTAGCTAATATTATCAGAATATGGTTTTTAAAATAGAATCAACTTCACATAAAATGAACACTTTTTTCAATTGTGTAATCCTACTTTTTTTTTTTTTTCCCCAAAATGGCTTTATCATATTTCATACTTGATCAGTTTTTCTGCAGATTACCACTTTGGGCAAGTGGTTTATAATTGGTTTCTTAGTAGCAATATCACTTCAGCTTTAATTCCAAGGAAGGAACAGATATACAGAATTTTTTTTTCCCCTACTGCATTCTGTTTGCATTTCACTTATTCATTTTTGTATGATTGGGCCAGATAAACCAAAGTGAGAACTATGGCTTTCTATGCAAACCAATACTAACCTGTAAATGAGGCTAGTTTATCATAGAATCATAGAAGGGTTTGGGTTGGAAAGGACCTTAAAGATCATCAAGTTCCAACCCCCCTGCCATGGGCAGGGACACCCTCCACTAGCCCAGGTTGCTCAAACCTCATCCAGCCTGGCCTTGAACCCCTCCAGGGATGGGGCATCCACAGCTTCTCTGGGCAACCTGTTCCAGTGTCTCACCACCCTCACTGTGAAAAATTTCTTCCTAATGTCTAGTCTAAATTTACCCTCTTTTAGCTTATACCCGTTACCCCTTGTCCTCTCACTGCACTCCCTGATGCAGAGTGCCTCCCCATCTCTCCTGTAGCCCCCTTCAGGTACTGGAAGGCTGCTGTTAAGTCCCCTCGGAGCCTTCTCTTCTCCAGGCTGAACAACCCCAACTCTTTCAGCCTGTCCTCATAGGGGAGGTGCTCCAGCCCTCTGATTAATTTTGTGGCTCTCCTCTGGACTCTCTCCAACAGATTTGATTATTAATTTGATTATTAATTAATAAAACACCTGAATTTTAGTTGTTATTAAATAAAATATGCTATTCACAAAACAGTCCCATTGTCACTTATTCAAAAATATATGTAATGTAGTATTTAAACTAGCAGACTTACTTTTAATTTCCTTTAATGCCCAGTCTCTGGACACTTTTTACTGAGAATAGGTATAATCTCACATGTTGTGTAATTTTACTAATTTCAGCTGACATCATTCCTTTCCCTTGTCAAAGTCAGCTCAACTACAGGGAGGTGTGCTTAGCTACAGTAGTGGTTGCCTCCTGAGCAGAACTCCAGTGTTACCAGTTCCCGACAGCTGCAAGCCAGCCTCTGGGCATCTTGCTAAATTTTCAAATGTAATTATACACTAGACTTCCTTTAACAAATTCTGTGTTCCCAGCTGTAATTATAACAGCTCTTCTTGCCTCCAGCCTGTTCCTTATCTTACAACACACCTCCCTATCTCCCACTGCTGGCTAGTGTTATCCAGTAGAGCTGATGGATCTAGAAAAGCAGAGCTTATTCTCTCTAGTCTCACAAGGATGGTTTCATCAGTAAAGAAGATCCATTTCTTTGGATCTATTATATTGAAATGACATGTCCCATAAAGCTGAAGATTGTTCTCTAATTTGCAGAAGAGCTGTTGATTAATATGCCACTTTCATTTTGCAAACAATTTTCAATTTAATTAAAGGGCATAAGGTAAGGAATTATTAAGAGCTATCCATTAAATGGCTGAAGAAGCCAGCACAGGGAAAGGACGCCATCTAAGAATACCTTGTATTCCTGTTGTGCAGTTGAGGATATAATTTCTTTAACTATACTATTTGTGCATTAGGTTTTCATATACTAAGCTGTTTGTGCCCCTTTTATGGGCACATATGTAGCATGAAAATAAAAATGATCAGTGATGCATTTTTTCTTACATGAAATGCTAGGTAATTTTAGCCAAAGAATGATAAAACAGGAAAAGTTACTACAGATGTGCTCAACCTAGTATAGGCTCATGTTGATGAAATTTAAAACCAACTACATAGCGTAATAATCTCCTCTCCAGCTGTCTGGTGGCAAGGGAAGTTGATGTGATGGTTTTGAATGTGAGAGGCTGAAGTGAGAGAGCTTATGCTGTTGAAGATGCAGTGGCAGCCTTCATTTTTCTTCACTCTCTTACTGTGCTTGGCTGTGGCCGGTGGACTGGTATTAGAGAAATGTATTGCCGGAAGATCACAGTTTACCATTTTTTTCAGTCTTGCCTGCAGCAGGATCAAGTACATTGATCAAACCTTTTCTTGTGAACCTTCAGTGAGTGAAATACTCCATGACTCCTAGAAGTCGCACTCCTGCTGACTTTTCACAGTTTATCTACATCTTTCTATGAATTACAATGTCCAGAACTGTACAGAGCACAGAAAGAGATGTCAAAAAGTGAGTATCAGCTCTTGACAGGCCTGTGTACACGTGTGCACACACCCACCCATATACACATCACATGCTTGCCAGCCTATTTCAGTGAGATGTTTTTGAAAGATACCACAAAAAGTCTTTTGATTTGTATTCTTCTCTATCCAGTGATAACCCATGTAATGTTTTATTGCTGGTCTGTTTTGTGTTCATGTCTCTGATGAGCCTTTTCCAAATGTAGCACTTTGATTTGTCTTTATTGAATCATCTTGCTGATTCCTGACCGTATCTCCCATTTTTCAAAAGCATTCAGAAATCAGATCCTGTCCTCTGAGGTGCTGATAGTTTCTGCCAGCGTTGTATTATCTGCTGATTTTATAACCACACTGCTTTTGACTCATAGGATTGCTATGAAGATACCAGATCTAAACAGATGTCTCAGAGATCCATTTGAAATATTAAACCCAGTTTGTCAGAGCTGTTGAAAATTTCTTTTCAAGAACAACTGCTCTCTGATTTCAGTCATTTTTGTGTCCAGCTTATGGTGATTATGTCTGTACAGGATTTTGTTACACTGGCAGTGACAGTGAAGAACATGTTTAAAAACTCATCTTAAGTGTGTATCAGATCTACTGTTACCTCTCATCCATGAAGCCAGTTAACACCCTCCCAGTAAAGTAATTCAGATCAGTTTGAAGAGATCTATATTTTTTTGTCTTCTTATATCTTCTAGAAATTTGGTTGAGCGATAATTGATTCTAAAATCTTTTCAGGTTTCACTGGTTGACTGGAACTTGTAGGTGGGACTTCTCCCACCTAGAGGGAGAGGACTTGTTCCAGGTTTGGTTGGTTTTTTCTACTTCTTTTATTTTCTTTATTCTGATCTCTTAGAAATAATGAGACAACAGATCCTGCTCTGTCTCTACTACCTATGTCTTTCTGCCTCCATAATTTTCAGTGTGAATCTTTTAAGGTTTGTTTGTTTGGTTTTTTTTTTCCCCTTTGTAACATTATTTCCTCTCCTTGTTTGTAGCAATGGCACGTGTGTCTTGTATCGTTGTAGGTCCCGCTGATGACTGATACAGGACATAGATGAAAACTTTCTTCTAGTGAGACAAGCTGACAGGATGTGTCAAAGAAATCTTTGGTTTTGCTTGTTTGTAACTTCAATTGGGCTCATAGCAGTAAGATTTCAAAGGTTACCATCAGAAAATTAAGTGTTCTTTCATCACATTTTCTGTACTAGGGGGAATAGGAATGAACAGGTCAGTTCCAAAGGGAAATTAAATCCAAAATTTTGCTTATGTGAAGTGTAAAGATAGAGGTGGTTACATGCTAAAATTATCATTCTAGCTTTTTGAACCTATTGTGGTTTAAGCCCAGCTGGGAATAAGCACCATGCAGCTGCTTGCTCACTCCTCCCTTTGCAGTGGGAAGGTGAGGAGAATCAGGAGAACAAAAGATAAAACCTTGTGGGTTGAGGCAAGGACAGGGAGTGATCACTCACCACTCACGGTCACAGGAAAAAAAATACTTGACTTGGGGAAACACAAAACAATTAAATTTGCTAACAATCAAAACCAGAGTAGGATAATTCTGTGATAATGAGAAAGAGAACCACATGTAAAAAACACACCTCCCCTCACCCACCCCTCTGTTTTTGCCAGGCTCAAAGGCTTTGCTCCTTATTCCTCTACATTGTCCCTGCAGCAGCACAGGGTGGCAGGGAATGGGGGTTGTGGTCAATTCACCACACGTCTCTGCCGGTCCTTGCTCTCCAGGGCAAGCAATCCTCACACTCTTCCCTGCTCCAGCGTGGGGTCCTTCCCACGGGAGACAGTCCTCCACAAACATCTCCAATGTGAGTCCTTCCCAGGGGCTGCAGTTCTTCACAAACTGCTCCAGCGCGGGTCCCTTCTGCGGGGTGCAGTCCCTCAGGAACAGATTGACTTCCCAGGGAGTCACGGCCTCCTTTGGGCACAGCCACCTGCTCCGGCGTGGGGTCCTCCATGGCTGCAGGTGGGTCTCTGCTCCACCGCTGACCTCCATGGGCTGCAGGGGCACAGCTGCCACCTCACCACGGGCTGCGGGGGAATCTCTGCTCCGGTGCACCTCCTCCGCTTCTTTTCTTCACAGACCTTCATGTCTGCATAACTGTCTCTCTCACATCCCACTCCTCTCTCCCCTGCAGGTTTGCCACAGTTTTTTTCCCCTCCTATATATGTTATCACAGAGGCAGACCCACCGTCACTGGTTGGCTTGGCCTTGGACAGAGATGGGTCCAACCTGGAGCCGGGGAAGCTTCCAGCAGCTTCTCACAGGAGCCACCCTTGTAGCCCCCCTACCCACTACCGAAACCCCACCACACAAACCCAATACAGTAGTTACTCCAGAATAATTTCCTATATGGATACTCTTACTCTAGAGCAAGAGTGATTTTTTTCTGGTGTACTTTAATCCCTAGTAAATGTTACTGATTTTTCTCCAGAGGCACTGCTATCTGTAGACAAGCCCTTACACTGAGACCAGAGGCTATCCTTTTTGTGTAACAGAGAAGAAAGGGACAATGTTGTTCTTCGACATGTTTTTCTCTGCAGTCCCTAATACCATTGTGTTTATACTCTGAAAATTTCCAAATATTGACCTGGAAACAAGGAATGCTGATAGCTCTTCTGAGAATTATCAGTTAATTCCAAGATGATGTACCAGCACGCTATGAAATACCATGACATGTTTGCTATGTGGGAATGTCTAATGCCTCTTCACAGACTAGCCCAAATTTAACTCAAATTAGAAATGAGCTGGAGAACTGGTGCTTGCCATGCAATGGCTCTGTTCTGGCTCTTAAAGTAGATTCCACACTGTGACAGTGCATTTGCAAGAGCATTTTAAGCTTGTGATAAAATACAAACAGAAACTGGTTTATGAACTCGGTGATAAATGTTTTTGCAAAGTAACCAGCAGAACAAAATAAGGATAAATGCACTCTTCATTGGCGTGAAGTGACAAGCTCATAGAGTATGTGGAACATCTACAGCAAAACCAAAGGATAGTAAAATGTGTGAGGTCAAAATCATCTTTTGCTGTAAACTTTGCATCCATGCAGAGCCTATAACATCAGAGGTTGGGGCCTTTGTGTGAAATAGTTTTGTAAGAATTCTGATGGTTAACTCAGCAAAATCCTGAATAGCTTTAAATGACAATGCAAGGTACAGGTTATCAATAAATTATTGATTTTTAGATTCCTCACTGCAGGCTCTGTATTTCATGCACTGAGCATCTGAACTTCTATCAGCAGGAAAAATATGGGCACTCAACATCTAGAGGAGTGCTCATGCTTGACAGTGTCAAAGAGGAGAACTACTATTTACTAACAGAGTAGTGAAGTTAGATTGTGCTTTGGCTTTGAAAATCAATGATACTGGTTTTTTTTTTCAGAAACAGTGTCGTCTCCCCTGTCATAGATGTCATAGACTGGAAGACTTTTCAGTACTATCATTCTGTGGGCCTGCATCGAGGTGTTTTTGATTGGAAACTAGATTTTCACTGGGAACCAGTGCCAGAGCGTGAAGAGAAGGTACGACAGTCTCCCATCAGCCCTATCAGGTAACAGTCCATCAGCCAATATGCCTCCGCTCAGCTCAGCAGCAAAACTGTTCAATTTGGGTCATCTTTCAGCTACCAGAAGAGAGACGTGGTTACTTGCATATGCTTGGTTAATGATTTTTGAAGGGATAGGTTTATACAGAGTTTGTTTGGCCTTTAGTAATCATTCCAGCTAGATTGCAGTCATACTTCTAACATGAAAAATATTTTCCATACATTGACACAACTAGTATACAACCTGACCAGACAAAGTGTGGAGGTTTGTAGGGAAAGCAGAATATGGATCATACGGCGTTAAAAGAGATGTCTTAATCATGATCTGGTTGTCTGTTGTTTTGGGTGTACGTGTATGTAACATTTCCCACTGTTCTCAGCCTTATTTGATAATTCAGCTCTTGGCTCCCTTCCCCAAGGAAATCCTAGAATTAGGTTGCAGTTGTTCTTTCTTTTGGTTAAATAATCAATTAATTCAAGATTAGATGGAGAAGTATTCAATCATTTTGTAATAGTGTCTCTATGGAAATAGTGGGATTTTCACCCCTTGCATAATTCTCTATCCAAAACTCACTTCCAACCTGTGTTCTGCACAGGAGTCCCGTTGTAGCTGGTGCAGTGGTGGCCATGGATCGACATTACTTTCAAAACACTGGAGCTTATGATTCTGACATGACCATGTGGGGAGCAGAAAATCTGGAGCTCTCTATAAGGGTAAGAACCTTCATTAAAACATCAAGCTGTGGTAATTATTGGGCTTTCAAGGAACCTGAATGAAAAGGCAAGAAGTAATTTATAATAGCTGTTAAGTGCAGAACGTCTTGGGGTATGGAGAATATAACTTTCCTCACAGAAATCTATCCCCACACTCCACGATCTGTCAGGACTATATGAGAACATGCAGCTGCTGTGAGTTAGGAGCATTATGTCAGGAGAAGGCTATCACTGTCTGACTGAGAGCAAAGTCACTGGTTTTGGCACCTTCTGAAAGCTGCTTCTTTTTTGGCATGTAACATGCACCACAGAGAGAGTAGCTTTATTTCTTTGCCAACCTGTAGTTTTAATCCGAAATTGTTTATAAGAAATTGTTTGCATTAGTTTTTGCTAAATACAAAGAGCAACTGATATTAAAAAGCAATTAAAATTGCAGCCACAAAGGGTATAGGGTCTTTCATGTCCCAGACAAAAGATATGTCCCCAGGTCTCTTCACTACACTGCACTGTTCATGCACAGAAAAACATAAAAGCATATAAATAGTCATACTGGGTCAAATCAGAGGTCTTTCTTGCCCAGTATCTTCTCTGCGTCTCTGCATCTGTGGGGAACACTGTGTAAAGAAGCACATAAGGATGCTCTCGGCTGTTTCCAGAAATGTGCAGATCAGGATTTCCTGGGGCAGGGTCTGGAGTAAACAAGATTCTCCTTTTTATATAAAGGTAATCTAAATAAGGTAATCTCTTTCTGTGCCTTCACCTGTGTTTCAGACCTGGCTCTGTGGTGGCTCTGTAGAAATTATTCCATGCTCCCGAGTTGGGCATGTCTATCGAAATCACTTTCCCCGTGCTTTCTCCTATGAAGAGGCTATTGTGAGGAACAAAATCCGAATAGCAGAGACCTGGCTGGGGTCTTTTAAAGAGCACTTCTACAAGCACGACACAGTGGCTTTCTTAATCAGCAAGGTAAAGATATCTGTAATGGTTTGCTTCTGAGGGAAGGAGTGTGTGTTGAGGTAGGTGAAGGGGGTGGAATAGGGGTGGGGGTGTCTGTGTGCAGTCAAACATTCACCATGCATGGTGCTGGGAATGTCTTCTTATGAAACCTTCCAATGGAAGAGCTGTCAGATCAGGAAGGAAAGAGAGAAGCTTGTCCCTAGGAGCTGTTTGATGAAGTTATGAAATCTCTTAGAGTATGACACCTTCTCCAAATAACTCCTTCTTCAGTTTGCTCAAAAAGCTGTGATTCATTTTTCCACCGATAATACATGGAGGGTGGCAGTGCATCTGAAGTGGAAGCTAGTAGCACTGTGTATGCAAAGGGCCCTCCTAGAGGCTTCATTCTTCAGTGCTGAAGGTCTTCCTCATGTGATTCATAAGGATATTCAGTAATATTCATGGGCATGTGGCAAACTGTGGTGTCTCTCCTACTGGAAGGGATCTGAATGGTCTAGTGACAAAAAGAAATAAATTCCTGAACTGATAGAAGTCCAAAAGCAACTGTCTGTGACTGAGAAAGTCAGATCTCAACATAGCTACTATTTACAAGTTACTTTTTCAGGAGAAGCATCACACAGTGGTCTGACTTCTGAGGTTTTGGATTCTTAGCAGCCTGTACAGGAAGGCAGGCTTGCAGCCAGGTGTGTGGCGCAGGCCCCAGCATGCAGCCACACTTGAACTGTCTGCAGGCTACACACCATCCTGCCATCACAGAATGACCACACTTGGCAGATCAGAATCAGCCAAGGGACGGTATATCCCATGTATTACAAACCAGTGGGTGTTTGCTTACTGGGAGTCGTGCAGCTATGGTTAATTTGTTAAGTTGTTAATGATGTGAAGTAGTTAACGGTGCTGCAGTTCTCAGGAGTTCTCTGGCTCCAATACCTTTTCCTGTAACGATACCCTCTCCTACAAGGCAGTGGACAAACTTGTGAGTGGTTGTGAATGAAAACGTGTCATTCATCTTCTTGTTCACTTAACAATGCCATGCTCTTAAGAAGAAAAAGATTCATTGAAAACAGTGTGCAAAGTTTCCTGTTAAGTTTTGCTCTTGCATGTCAGTCCTGCATGCCTCAGTCATTGTAGTGCTGGTCATCATCTAAGAAAGCCAGATCCAACCGGAGCTGCATTCAGTAGGGAGAGAAAAAGGGCTGTCCATTGGTGTGGCTTCTCTCCTGCCACCTAGTCTGACCTCCTTACACTCCACCACTGAATCTGCTTCTCCAGTCAAGCTGTTATGCTAATCCTAAAGTCTGAGGCTATCACATTCCTTTTTTTGAATTCTGTTTTCATTTCTATTTTCACTTTTTAAAAAGCTTATCCCTCTGTGTGGTAGGTTTGAGCTCCACTGTCCAGAAGTTCAATTGACTCACAAGGGTCACAGCCATGTAATTGCACGGGGGATACTGGGCCAAGGCTTTTAAGATGGGCAGTCAAGTCCTTAAATCATTTAATAATTTCCTGAAGGCCTTTCTTGTCAACTCAAAAGCAATTTTCTGTACTAAAAACGACAGCCACCAATGATAGTTTACTAGCAGTAAGCACCATGACCTTTTGCCTGGGAGTTTATTCTAGCCAGAATACCTTTAGTGCTAAGTATGATGCTCCTTCAGATGATCAATTTTACAATCCTGTGTTCAGCATACCATAACATGAAAGGCTCTTTTCTCCCTTCCTTTCTTTCACAGCCAATATTTCCAGTATGTCGGTGCAGCGGGATGTTATTCAAAAGACACAAGCGTGGCATTGGCATTATTGCTGCTCGGCTGCAGATGGGCCCTGCAGGGATTTATTGCCCAGAGCGGGTGAGCGGAGACACCTATTGGCCACTACAAAGATCTCCGCCAGCCTTGGCCACTGCATTGCCCACTGCAGAGAAGAGCTAGTGACCCCCGCTAAGGTGGCTTTATAAGTCTTCCCATTTTATGGTCTGAACTGCATCCTGTCAGAATGCCTGTGGTGTGAGCATTAATGCAGATGAATAAGGCTCTTTGCAGCTCTCTACTATTTCAGCCACCACCTCTTTTTCTTCTTTTCTTGTGTGGTTTGTTTATTTAATTTACAAGCACTTTCCTTTCAGATTGGTTTACATGGATAATGAATTTCTTTACATTATTTACACCATTTATTTGGCATAAAATGCAGACTCTAACTAGTATGACAAAATGGGATTTATTGACACCGCCTTCTTCAGCCAAAGCAGAGTTTAATGAGAAACGCCTCTTTTTAGGGAAAGTATTTTACCCCCATATTTCCCTTTTCCAGCAAAACCTCTTGGGGCCAGGTTTGTGTGGTGCTGAATTGCTGAACTTTGTTGTTATGCTTATTGAATCTAGACTGATGCTAAACTATGAGGTTCTCTTTAATGCATTGTAACTGTTGAGCTTTTTCTGTGCAGCTTACAGGGGCTGGCAAACAGTGCCACATGTCATGATTGATCCCTGCCTTTAGAAGCTGATACATCTCCTTTTATCTCCAAGGCCCTTTATTTGTCAGTGTTTTCCAGGCAAATGGCAAAGTCCTTTTTTCTTTTTTTTTTCTTATGGATGCAGAGAAGTGGCTGGACTAAGGAAAAGTTATTTACGGGCAATTCTTTGCTTATGCTACCAATTTTAATTTCTGACATAGGAATCTAGACCAGTGTCCTGGAAACTAAAACTGCATTTTAAAAATATAGAAATGTGAAGGGGGAGATCTACTGCTGCCACAAAAAGAGGAGAGTATCTTAAGGGTGGTGGTTTTGGTTGGTTTTTGGGGGTTTTTTTTGAAGTATTTGGGCACTGAGAGATTTAGAAAAGTGTTCTGTGTGGTTTTGAAGCCAAAGGATTTGACACTTACCTGCTTAGAGATTTCCAGAATCCTGTTAGCCATCTTCAGTGCTAAATGCCCTCAAATATTAAGACCATCAGTCCTTTGCAGTGCAGATGCCCATAGGGTTGAAGGCACTTGTCTTTTTTTCAGAAAAGAGTTGCTACCAGGCAGGGTGGGAGTTGGGATTGTGTGTATATAATTAAAGAAAACACATAAATCATATGAAAGGTTTTATGCTTTTATAGCCACAAAATGCGTTAATTTACTAGATTTAGTCTGATAGGCTGTACATTGTACATTCTCTGATCATAGAGGAGTGACAATAACTGGGTCATCTGGGCTGTCAAAGGCCAGGAAATTGAATTGTGATCGGTGGGGCAAATTCTATACTGAATGACAACCTAACACAACCCCACTGATTTCAGTGCAACAAGTGTCACGTGGCCCTGACTTTTTAAATTAAAAATATGACAAAGACTGGCTTATCTTGCAGTATAATAATAATTTATAGAGGGAATACTTATTTTCACAGGGTATGCTACTTCTGAAATACTTACTTCCACCACAATGCCAGACTAAATGCTGTTGTAGCACAAAGGTGGAGGAAGGCTATAGCTGGTCCTCATCCTTTGCTTACTCACGAGAGATATATCTCAATATCTATAACACACAGGGTAGAAGAGATGGTAGAAATAATTCCTGTGAAGTCAGTTTCATTTCTAGCATCTCAAACACAAATACACTGGTAACGTTGTTCCTCCTATGGTTTTTTCCACAAAGGCAGAGAAGCCAGACTGTAGTGAGCGCCTTCAGCTACAGCAGAGACTGGGCTGTAGAAATTTCCAATGGTTTATATCAAATGTGTATCCTGAACTCTCCCAGCCCGAAGACATACCAAGATTCTCTGGCAAGGTAAGAGAACACACACTATAAAGAGTGATTAGTGGTTTTGCAATGTTCGAAGACCCTACTATCGCTTCCATGTACTGAGTACTCAGTGAGCATACAGCTGCTCCTGCTTTGAAACGTTTATTGTCCAAACAGACAATGCAACAAGGATGGGAGGAGAAACAGAAGGACAGAGGAGACAAACAGCTAGTCCAAATTCTCCCATAAACATTGAAAGCCAGGCAGGAGCTGAACCCAGATTGTCAGAGGATCCTAGCCTTACATTATTTAGGTGCCATTAGTAAAGGAAAAGAATTGTGTTGCTTCATGTAGACAGCAACAGCAGCTGAGATATCTCTGTGCTGACCCATGTGCATGAAGAGAGAAAAAAGCATTTCTTCAGTCCTACACTTCCCCAAGAGCAGAGGTGGTAGCAATAGCAGTTCCTTGGCAGATTGTGTACAGGAGGCAATATTCTCAATGTTTTTGTTAAAACACATAAGTTGATAATTAGAATTCATTAAAATACGAATTTATTCCAGGCATCCTTACTGGAAGGGATTTTCCCCCAATAAGGCAACAAGGTCCCCTAACTGAGTCACACCCTGATACCTGTAGCCAGATTTTATTGTGTCCTTTTACTATTTTTTCTGGTTTTTATTATCAAAGTTTGCTTGTGAAGAGTGTAAGAGCTGAGTGTGGATCACAGGAATTGTCATGTTTTTTTCTTCTGGAATATCTTGGTTTTTTTCTGACTACAGTGTCCAGATGAAGTGCAATTTTTCATTAGCATAAAAATTTTGACAGATTTATTTTAACTATCATACTAGTTAAAACCAGAAGTGGTTATGTCTAACTTAAAAGTCACTGGGTAATACTGACATTTGGTGAGACTCTGCCTTTTATATCAGATCAGTTTGCAAGAACAATATGCAAGATCTAGTCTGAAAGAAAAAATATTTCCTGAATTACGAGCAAAAACGTGTATCATAAAGGGATACAATCACAAGGAAAAAAGTTAGCTGAAGGATATTTTGCTTGTATCTGATTGTGCTTTCAGTATAAACCTTTACTTGCAGCTTTACAATACTGGTGTTGGCTTCTGTGCAGATTACAGACCTGGAAGAGCCACTGCAGAAGGCTCTATTGAACTCTCCCCTTGCAGCGACAGCTTCACCCAGGTACTGTATAGTTTAAGTATATAGGCACTGTGTCAGATCCAGGGAACCATACAGAAGACAGTCACTCCAACATGTGAATGGCTGAGTTGGCATCAGTGGAAATACCGATGTGTTCAAAATTAGGCATGTGCTAAGGCAGTGATGCTTACTCTTCTGCAGCTGAGTGTCATTACAAAAATGGCAATGCTCCATGTGTCACTGCGGCCAGATAGTCACACTTTGCTCCAGCAGACATCATTACGTGTCTGTTTGTTAGTATATTTAGAAGTGTCTGGAGAACAGAAAGCCTAGGAGTAAAAAATATGTAACAATTCTAAAATAATGGAGATGGATTTCCCCATTAGTGCCTAAAACTGCAGTTTAGTGCCTCAACAGCAGTCAAAGACAGGAGAGAAATTCATGTTAGACTAGCAAGTTCATGCGTTAACAGAAGCCAAACCAATACAGACCCACTGCAGGTATTTACTCTCAAGTCCCAAGCAAGTTTTGCTGCTCACACTGAATTTGGGGTGAGCTGCAGGCACATTTCTAACTGCAGTGTGTGCGGACACTGTCAGAAACACCTTTCTGTTCAAATATTTATGAAACCATAAAATTTTATTATAGGATGGGTTTACTTTATACATAATTACAGTCCACAAAGCCTTTCCTCAGAAAAAGAGTCTTAGGTGAATAATTATGCCAGAATTAGCTAGCAAGGGGAATTGCTTTGCGGGGTCAAGGTTGTTGGGTCTCCATCACTCATGTTTGGGTTACATCTCAACAAACATGTACAGGAAATTATTTCTGGAATTAGCATTTAAAAATTACTTGGGATTTCCTTCCATCATTGTTCAAACAAACCCTCCCTTTTCCAGCACTTTGAATACAACAGCATGAAGGAAATCCGTCTTGGTTCTGCTCCGCTGTTTTGCTTTGATGTTAGACACGGGAAGGTCATCCCTCAAAACTGTACAAAGGAGACAGACAACAGCCACCAGCGCTGGGATGTCCGGGAGGTCAGTGGTGACTCTGCCGTGAGGAGAGGGTGGCTGATGGTGACTGTGGGATCACTGGGTGATTGACAGGGTTCATGTGGGGAGAAGGGTTGAGGTATTTGAAGGGCAAGTTTCACTTCTCTACCATTTTCACACAGGAAATTTAGGATTCCTCTTGCCCATTTACTCTATGTGAAATAAATTTGGTTTAAAAATACAAATTACAGTAATCCTACCTAAAATCTTATGTTCTGGTTTTGTTTGTCTTACTGGCCTTACAGGAGTAGAATCAGAATCAGCAGTTGTGATAATAAGAGCAGGGCAAATCCTTGCCCAGGAAGGGTCTGGGAATCCTGAAGCCTCCCAAATGAGAGCCCTTTGGGAGCCAGGGAAACTTTAAAATTCCTCTTGCACTGTAAGAGAAGAGCAAACTTCCTATTAGAGGAATTTGGTATTATTCGGTGGACATCACCCAGCAGAGCAAGAACTCCTCTACAAGACGGAGAAATGTCATGCTCTAGGACAGCCTGGGGAAGTAGTGGTTACTGTAGTTCTAGGGATGCTGCAAGCCTCTGGTACAGTACCTACTGTAATTTGTTTTGATTCCTAAGGGAAGCACTGGTTCTTTTGAAATTTTGTGGCCTGTAGCACTGTAGGTGATGCTGATGACAACCTGTACCCATAGCGGTGGAAAAGGGATTCAGTGAATTCTGCACTTACTACTCCTGTCAGCTTTGAAAGGACTTACTTATGAATACTCACCATGCCCTGGGCTCAAAGCTAAACCTAGTCATGTTTAGAGAAACATTTCAAAAAATTTGAACAACCAGTCATTACTGGTGATCTATTATTGCATGTAAAAAGTTTCAGAAACATGGCCTAGCTTTTAGTGGAAATCCCTTAATTTATACTTTCTTTCCCTTCTTCTCTCGTCTTGTAGAATGGAATGATTGTCCATGTCCTTTCTGGCAAATGCATAGAGGCAGTGAAGAGTGAAGATGAGAAGGACTTGTTTTTGTGTGCATGTAACAAGAATGCAAATCAGGTGTGGCAATTTGAACGTTCCCATGGGCTACACCTGAGATGACTGACATGTCTCTGTGGAGGTCAAAACTGAACATTACTTCTGTTTGGGATTCAAGATACATTTCCTGCATGGACAAGAAAGATGTTTGTGTTTGCTGTATTGTGCAGGGAAGTTAGGAAGATATCTCCTTGGAAAGCCTGGCTCAAATAGCTGCCACCAGTTCCTGGTTTATTCAGCTCTAGCTACAATTTCAGTTTATTCTGTGAAGCAGAGAATAAAGATACTGTGAGTATCAACTCTGCTGTTGCAGAAGACAGTTAAGTTTGCCCTTTGAAGGAAACATGGAAAATTGGCTGCCAGACAACTTGTCTTTAGCATATTCTGTGACTTCTGAGGATACAGGAAAACAAATGTTTATGAAACTTTTGAAACTGTAAGAGGAAGCCAGCCAAACCAGGACAAGAGTTTAGCCTTGTTTTGCAGTGCACTTGACTCATATAAAACAAAGTATGTTTTGTATGCATAAAAGTAGTAGATATTTTCACGTGTAATAGCTAAAATTTTGTTTTCCAACTAGTCTGAGCCAGATTTCTGCCTTCTATGAGATTTCACAGGGCATAAATTAGCAGTTAATTAGGCACTAACTACAGTAATTGACTTGGAATACCAGCAGTTCTCAGTGTTTGGCACACCCTTCCTTAAATCCTTCCTCCACAGTATAATTGGGATGAGAAAATAAGACTGAATGATTAACAAAATTTTTTTTTAATTTTAATGAAATTTAAGAACAACTCTTCAAGAAACTTTTGCAGAATATGGAAGAAGATTGAACTAGGTTAGAGAGAAGAATAACAATTTCTTATTTTGAAGTATCAGTGGCATCCGTTTGCTCTTATAAAGCTTTGGGATGAGCTCATTATTATTCTACTGACAAAAGTGCTGTCTGAAAAGAGGAAATGAAGGGAAATGACAGGTTTCAACAGTAGCTACCTAGAAAGAAAATACTGATGCCTGCTTCGACTTGCTTGCTGTCTACTGGACTGAGTAATTCTTTCACACTGTCAGTTTTAGCCAAGAAGATCTTTTAAGATTCTTGCTGTTGCGAGTCTCCAAGCTGATCCTCAAAAGACAGTAACATACAAAATTTTCTAAACAAGCTTCTTCTGCAGAGCCTGCCTGCCGACTGAGCTCCTGTCTCTTTCAGAAGTGAATGAGAGCTCATGCTAGGTAATGAGAATGGTCTCATGCAGTATGCACTTGCAAAGCAAACTTTTATCAGGGGACTTTCAATTTTGGAGTTAAAACAAATAATGATGACACTTTCCAAGAACCTGCTCAGACAGAACAAAGATTTGGGAGTTTTTCCACATCAGCACCACCTGGTTTATACTATAAATCACTTATAGTCACATGTATTTATTAAAGGGGAAGGGCATCATAAATGTAACCTGTTATTGATATTTTTTTCAAGAGACAATTGTTTTTTGTAAAATGTACAGCACATTGTTAGTGTTCCCTTAGACAAAGAAAGGAATAAGAGAATATTCTGCTCAGAGCATTCCAGTCACCTGCTCTTAGTACATCATCATAAATTGGTTTCCAGCATATAAAACTGGATACAACAGAAGACACGAACAGCATTTCATGTTATGGTGTCCAAAACATTTCCCAGTGGGGTCTCTGTTTGCTTTGAGTGCTTACGGATTCCACACCATGTTCAGGCATCGCTCCAATCACCCTAATTACCATTTACTCTTTCTTTGATAACCTCAGAATCTAATACCATTTGCTGCTGTGTCTTTTAAAATTTCCTGTGAAATTTTCAGCTGAAGGGATGCTGGCAACTTCTTCCAGAACACCACGTGATCCCTGATCTAGGATGAGAAAAGAGATTTTCTAAAATTGCATAAAAGTTGAGTGAAATGCTATTTTAATGACATGTGATTCCTTTATTTTAAGTTATAAGTATGCCAGATTTTTTAAATTATGTATTATTTATATTTTGGACTCTACACTGGGAATATCATTCCTTCAGCATTTAGCTTAATGTTAAAAAAATGTATACAAATAGGATAATTGATCACAAGTGGGATTTATCACAAAGAAGAATGAAAATATTCTTGGTTTTGAGAGGGAAAGTTTGGAATAAAACTTAAGAGATGTGGACATCGTCATCTTATACTGCTTTTTAACATACTGATAAAAACCTAGAAAACAAGGTTTGCTGTAGATATATGTAAAATACGTTACTTATCTCTTCGAAAAATAAACTTAAAATCTATGGTTCAGTACCATTTAAAAATAATTGTTATTATACTTGTTGCTTTTAGAAAAAGTGTAAATGTGTGTTTGGTTTCCAAGGGAACTGAACTCCAGAGCACACACCAGAAGGGAGCTGCAGTGTGGTCCAGGAGGCTCTGCACAGGGACAGACAGGGGAAAAGGACTGTGGGCCATACAGTGGAGCACGCTTCCCTCTGATATAAACATACCCCAAAAACCAAAGGGAAAACATTATCCTGTTTTTCCTAGTTTCCTTCCTGTATGCCTTGTAAGTGGGTTTGTTGACTGTACCTGCGCTGTGTCCCCTGTGGGTCAATCCATCAGCTAGACCCTTCTCCTCATGCAGGTTGTACAGGGCACTCGATAAAGGGTGTCTGCTAAGGGTGCTTGTGTGTGTTTTCCTCATTCCTGCCCATCTTTCAGACAAGACAAGCAGACGGCGATGCTTTGAGCATCACAAAACATGGAATTACTTTTAGCTTCGTATTTAGACAGGGACATTTCAGGTTCCTCTAATTCCCATTGCCAGAAGAGAAACGTAACAAAATGTTTCAGGCAAGAATGGAGTAGCAGTTCTAACTTTGAAGGCCTCCAAAGCAGAGCCTCGGGCAAGAGCAAAGGAATTCCAGCATAACACAAGTAAACAACTTACAGTCTAACTCCACCTGTTTCTTTGAATTTGGCAGCCCGGGCAGAATTAATTCTTTGAGCCAAACCCACCCATGAAGCTGAGCTAAAATGTCAGATTGAAGAAAAGGTCACCTTTCTGTTGACGATGCTTACTAAGTAGCCTGGTTTATTCTTCCAGCTAAGTGGAAATGGAAGAACATAAAGGCTTGAATTATTACTCAATTTCCTTTCAAACCTGAGACCCAGTTGATGCAGTTGGTATTGGCTGTCATTCGGGGTTGGTCCTGTTGGGTGAGGTGCTATCGCAGAGAAACAGAATGGCAGCATTTTTCTTTGTGTGTTAACCTGAAGTTTGAAGAGGGGGAAGGTTAGGGCAACCTTTATGCTAATTCCTGTACCACAGAAATGTTCAGGGCATCTCTCAGTCCCCGTGCAAGTGAGGCGCTGATTGAGCTGTAGTACTGTCTGCTTACTCAAATGCAATAGCTCCGATTACAGATTTCCCTGGGAAGGAACGGGGCTGTACTGAGGCAATGAAGACAAGAACAGTAACAGCTTAGATTTTCATAACAGCTGGAAGGTGACATGTGAGGGCTTTCAGATTCTGCCTTTGTATCTCATTTTATCTCCAGCAGTTTGATTCAAATTACGAACATATTGGAAGAGAGTAAAAGAGGAGTGTTTTGCAACTATTCATAACTTCTTGGCTCATGTTTTTAAGCTATGAAAACTGCACACTTCTGCCCTGAATAAAGTCTATCAATGCACAGTGAAATGTTGTATTTTTATTCCTCTTCATTGTGACATGTCTTTTTCCTCGTGCTGCAGAATAGCTTGTCTGCAAAGAAAGAACCCTATCAGAAAGCCTCCAGCAGCAATACCTTCAATTAGCTGTCACCTAACAAGCTCACAGAAATGTGCAGGACTCTGCCTCCAGTAACAACTCAGAAGGGGTTTGATTTTATAGTCCTTGGCCATAATTTCTATCAGTTTCAGTGGAAATGTCTGAATAGGGAGAACAGAAGTAGAGTCCCTGGAAAGCATCATCTCTGGCACGCCCTTCAGATAGCTCACAGCTGTTCCTTCACCAGGTGGCTTGGAAGGATGTCCTAGAAAAACAATCTGGCTGCATGACTGGGGATAGCAGGCATAGCATTTTTGCTGTCTTTCTAGCTGCAAATGGTGTTTTTTTGTAAAAAAGCTATCCCACTTGGGGATTATCATGCATTAGACACATGAGATGGGATTCACCTCTGTTAACTGCAGCCACCTAAACAGTAGTAACAGCTATGCGCATTGTCTAGCTTCTCCTACTGGTCAGCAGAGAATACTTCCAGAGGTAACATCTCTCTTTTCAAAGACAAGTATTTAAACAAGATGGGTGAATCACTACCTAGCAGTGCTTGCTTTCTGTACTGATTAGAGGAAGTCTTAATGATGAATTTAGATGGCACAAGTAGCTTTTAAACTGGAGTTGAGTGGAAGGAACATCATCCAACAGGTACCCAGGCTAAAATCCCTTCCAGAAGCCCAACCCCAGTGCCCAGCTCTTCCGATTCCCCCCAGATCTGGCTTTGGGCACAGAGACAACAGCTGAGAACAAACTCCCTTGATACCAACTGCAGTTTCCTCAAATAAGTTTATATCCAACAGCACTTTTTTTTTTCAAGATAGCCTCTTCATTCACAAACTGAGAGACCCCACTGTGTAGAATGCTGTGTTACAGCAAGACCTGGTCCCAACAGAATAAGAATTTAAATTTTCAGAAAAGTTTCTGTAATATTTTGTAGATGTCAACTCTAACATTAACGATAAATCTTCTGTATCTATACAGCAGAATTTTCATGATACAGAACAAATACAGGTGTCAAGATATAGCTGGCAAGGTTCTTTTTAGCTTGAACCTAAGTTACGTACAGCCTAAGGCTGAATATATTATTCAGTTTCTAAGTAGCTACAGAATGACCTTTGTTAAAGTCCATGGCTTTTGGTAATACTGTCATAGCTATTTACACTAATGGTAATTTTGTGTTACAAATTGAGAAAATGGTGAAAATAAACCATTTTTTAAAATATGCATAATGCAAAACTAGTAAATATATTTTAAATAATTAAACTGTTTTGTGCAATTATGCAAAAGATTGCTACTACAAATCTCCAGTCTTCGTCGTATATTTATTAGTCTCTCAGTCTTACAGACTGATAAAAAATAATCTAATAATGTCACTTACGTTGTTATAGGCATAAATACACCCTTTGGTATTATGTTTTTCACTGTATTTTTTCTTAATATCCTACCAGGTGAAAACCGGCTTTTTTACAGTGTCATCATTTAATGTGACATTTACATGAAAAATGTAATCGTAGATATGAAAGAAAATCAATTGGTACTTTGATGCATTAGGAGTTAATCTCTCAAGACTCAGAACACCAGATATTTATATCCAAATACAAGCCATTGGGAAGCTGCTTCAAACACGGTGTATCCTGTCAATCACTCCTCATACATATGGTTTGGGATTACTGAACAAACTAAAAGTGGTCAAAAGCTGTAGCCAAACCAAAATGTTCAATGTGGAACAGTCCTATGGAGAATATAGTTCATTGCATTCGTGTCTTCTTCTTTTTCTGTCCCTTTTATTAGCGCATACTGCCTGCTTTGCCTGCTTAGAAATCAAGAGCCAAGCACTGAACAAAGAGACAGTTTCATAATCAGAATATTTCAAGTGGGCAGATGCATAAAACTCATCATGTCAATTAAAAATCAGCCTTGCAGTAAAATTCTTATTGGCCAAGCTGTCTATCTAAAACATTGGCTTTTTGTCTTCTTATCTAATTTGTGTATGTGTCATACCCATGGAAAACTCGTCATCTGTGGTGCCAAGAGCTGCTTTCACTTACAAATCAGTCAACAAATCATACAGCCTGGAAGGCTGCTCAGTCTGAGTGAGCAATGCATGCTTCCTGAGTTCACACAGTTCAGCTGATCATCACCAGCTGCCGCAGCAAGCCCGCAGACAGTGGCAGGAGCTGCTTCTTCGTTTGCCATTCATTCCTTTCCTTGCAGAAGCAAAGGAAACACTAATTTCCTAGTATAACAAACCACGGTCAGTTTGTGGTGTATGCATGCACATGTACAACCTCAGGAACAGAGGCTGGCGCTGATGCTATGGAAATAACTTGTAGTTTTACATAAACAATGGCTGTTTCATCTCCAGTTCCTGCTGCTGGAACAACCTCCTGCATGCAGCCCATGACAGCACTATTAAGATTCCCAAGTGCCAAGAACAACTCTTAAATCAGTGATGACAAGGAAGGGTAAAACAAAATAGGTCTTGACACTGAAAAATAACATGGTACGCAAAATAAGTACAACAATACCATAATTTGCTAATTACAAAAAGGTCCGTGTTTTCTGAAAAATAGAGTCCTTTGTACATTTTAAGTCATCGTTAGACATTGTAACATGATGCTCAGGCTTGGCAGAGTGGTAATTCTATTTTGCAGAATTTCCAAGGTTTCCGAGTTCGGTTCGGTTTCAGTGTGGAATAAGACCCAGTGTTTCTTTTACTCTCTGAAACAGAGTGGGGATTCTCACTAGGGGCATGATGAGAGGGGTCGCCAGCCCAGGCTGCCCATGGCAAGGTGCCAGGCTCTGCTTCCTTATCAACCCATCATAAGAACCTTTTTTCCTCTGGGATGTCTTGCTTTCAACAAGCTGGCAAATTCTGATAAAAAATTGTTTTGCTGGAATTTTCTTTGCCAACTCCAGTGAAAGTGTTTATAACAATTACATGCTAGCAAACACTGCAGACTCAGCAGAACAAGGAAAATCAATGTTCAATATTTAACAGAGAGAAAGAATAGAGAAAAGTGGAAAATGGGAAAAGCCGCATTTAATTTCAGTTCCCAAGTACATCCATCCATTTCTTTTTACAGAACTGGAGTGCTGTAGAACAACCCAACGGGGCTACAACAGCAGCAGCAGCCTTGGGTTTATGTTGCAAATATTGGCTCCTACAAGAATGCCTGGCAGGGAAAACTTTTCATTGTCACACACTGCGCCATTTGCTGTCTTTGCTCTCCCCAGCACCTGGGGTGACTTTCGCTTCTCGACCTGCTCAGGAGGGAAAGGACGAAGCAGGAAGCTGGGGATTAAGGACCCAGAACCAAGTCATCAAAACTGTTTCATCTGGTGGTAGCTGCCCTGCTCTTTGATTATCTTGAGATCTGATTCACTCTTGGTTTCCCCTAGCATTTCACTTGTCAGGTAGATTTGAGCAGCCTGAACCCTCCTCCACAACTCAACCCTCCCTGCTCTAACTTGAGCGGTGTGACAAATTACCCAAGCATAAGGAAAGCCTACCTCCCACTCCTCAGGGATGCGGCAGGAATGCACAAAGATCACAGGATGGGAGGCAAAGCTAGGAACAGTTCCGCCAGTCTGCTCAGTACTAAGCCATGCTATCAGCTGACCCACTGGGGGTTTTGGAGACCTGGCACTCAGGTTCACCTTGTGAGAATGCTCTAGTGTCAAATACATGGGTACTTTGTGCCTCCTTCCCCTACTATTTTTTGTGCCTCCTTTCCTTATTATTTTTAGGACCTCTACTGGCAGAAAAAAAAAGGTGTTTGCAGAGAAAATAATCTTGGAAGGCTCTTAACATGAAAGTAAGACATGAAATACCACTATGGCCATAAACTCCAGTAAGTAAGGAATGAATGTCAAAATGCCATTTCTTTAATTAACATTCCGGATTTTCTCCAGGAAGAGTTATCTTATCTTCTTCTTTCTTAAACAGGATACTGCAGAAGAGTAAACTGAAATGAAGCTCTCAGTTTGTGAAGGGAAGTATGCTTTTTTGCTAATCAAAGAAAATTATGGTACACTGATTTAAAAAAAAAAGCTATCCTTGCTCCCCTCTGGTACCCCAAAAAACATCTGACTAGTCTTTTGAGCACAAGTTGTCCAAATGCAGAGCTGCTACTGCATAACTCAATGAAAGACAAAAGTCTGCCAGGAAAATATCCAAGACATAAAACACATTTATAGCTAGTCGTGATTGTTATTTTATGCCTCACAGTAATCGTTTTAGCAAACAGCTATCCTCAATTATCGATATTTCACTATGGGGCTGCAAGGTGACTCTGTAGATGACAGGTTTAACCCTTAATCTTCTGTTTCTCAATAGGAATACTCAGCATGATGAACACTGGGAACGTACAGCAGGCCATGAAACTCCGTCCCTCCAGATAACCTTCATTTTGGCCCCTGACAACAAAAACCTGTTGGGTTTTGTCGGCAGCCCTTAGCCAGATCACTCCAGCTGTGCTGGTACCAAACCTCCCCACCCCAAGTGGATCTAGTTCTGCCAGGCCAGCGATTTCCCCCTCTGAACTAAGGAGAATATTAAGCTGCAGAAAAGGAAATAGCTATTTATACCTGCTCCTGTACTAGGTCTCATCAGTGCAATTATATTATTAAAAATGTTTAAAACGCACCTGCAAAATAAATAGCAAAATGAATAAACCCCTAGATGTGGACAAAGCCTACCTCCAGCAAGAACACGGGAGAGCTGTATTCTTTTTTCTTGTTTTTGGCAGTAGAAAGACAATCCTAACGGAGAACACAGGAGAGCAAACAGCAGAAGTGGCAGGATGGAAGAGGTTACTTCTTCAATTGTGAGAATATGCAGGTTGTCATTTGTTCTCCTGAGACCAGAATTTCTCTTTTTCTGACTGGACATGTCAGAAATATGCACAAATCTATACTTCAGGTTTCCTCCCTGCCTTATTTGAGAGGCTCATCTCGCTTAACTTTCTCGTTGCTTTCTCCTGGACTGGCTATAATGAAAAAAATGATGGAATTTCCACCAGCAAAATAACTATATTGTGAACTATGGACAGTCTTGGATTTGTCATTTCTTGGCAGTCATGAACAATGAATTACAATATGCTACATCTGGGGGAAAGTACCGGAAAGAGTCTGTATGGTAAAGATCTGGATAGTGCAAGAATGAGCAAAAGTAAACAGTATTTCACATTGATAAAACACACTTGACAGGTTTAAAAAATGTCAGTTAACTCAGAGAGAAAGTATAATATAAAAGCTGAGTAGTTTCAGATTTTCTGAAAAGGATGTTTCTTAACAGACAATGTGCCTCCAGGTATGGAAGTAGCTCTTTCAAATCTCAACAAGGCATTTTGCTCCTCTGCTGGCGTTGCACAACTGGTCAGGAGCACCAAGAGAGTAACACAGCAGGGGTGCAGCTGACGATGCAGCAGACAGCCTGACCTCACACAGCAAGTTATCGCGACAGGCTGATTCTAATCAGATACCTTCCATCTGGAGTGTATTGTCATAAGAGATTGTACAGCTGCCAAACAAAATAAATAAATAGAAAGAATCCAGCAGTAATGTAGAAAAAAAAAATGGACTCATTACTCACTGACTGAAGTCCCCTGAAAAATTAAGTTTTGGGGGAATCAAAACTGCTCACAGATTGATGCCAAGTGCCAGCCTGCATGAAGGGATTGTGCAGGGTGAGCAATACTGTGATATTTTGTATTGACTTCCTCAGAATGAAATTATTAATTTAATAAATGCTGAAAATTTTGAGTTAACACTTTTGGACCAAACTGTTATGCACTTAAAATTGCTTCCCTTCTCCTCCCTATTTTTAAATTCAGCAAGAGAGAAAGTAAAAACAAAATGGGAGCCGAGGCTGATCGAGAGCAGTCAGAGAATGTGCCTTGTGGCACTTCAAATACAGGCACTTCAGGACAGTGTCACGATCTTAGAAATCAGGGGTTTGTCTGTGTTTCTGCCTCACCCGCAGCCATAACAGCCTCAGACAAGAATGACACTGAAATGCACTTGTTCAGTCTGATCTTTTGGCTGACAGTGAAGCAGCAATAGAGTCTGAAATATTTATGAGAGATAGTCATGAAGGGCAGAAAACCCAGAAATTCATTGTTTACTGCACTTGTCCTTTATTCTGTTCATGGGTAATTTATTTAAATTTTGCCCTCTTGTGGGGTGAAGTAGATCTGAAGTAACATCCCCGAAGCAACCTGAGTTACTCTAGATTTACGCAGCTATGCTGGATGGCAGGCTCTGCCTCGGAGCATTTTATATTAGCTGTGTCTCGCAGGGCGCTCTGTGCCTAGGGCTGAGTATCCCCAGCCAGCTTAATCTTCACAAACTGCCCTTGCAAGGCAATCTGCAAGTGTGTTTACAGATCTAGCATGATAATTTCTATTTCCTTGGGTTGATTAACCTGTTAGAAATTAATCTCTTTCTTCAGACCTCTATTTTTGCAGGTGCTCCTGGTATAAATGCCTCAACTGTACAAAAATGAACTAGACAAAATGTGCAGACGCTTTATTTGGCATGGAAAGAAACCAAGGACACGGCCCTGCTACAGTTGCAAAAATAAAAAAAGAGTATGGGGAATTTGGCCTTCCTCAATGGAAACTCGACATTTGGGTGGCCCCGCTGCAGCCTGTGTGGGGCTGGCAGTCCCTGTCTCTGAATGAAGAGACTGGCTTAACCTGGATCGCTATCAAATCCTCCCTCCCTGAGACTGTACATTTGGCAGAGGTACTGACAGAAATTCTCTGGCTCAGAAAGCACAATCAAATCCTGTTAAGCGTAATATCTTGAGAAGGGGGTCTATTAGTTTAAAACACTGAGAACGTTTGACTGCGGTTGTTTGGAGTTTTCTCTGGTTGCTGATTTATTTGAATTCTCCTTCAGTTATGAAAATCCCAGATTTGAAAAGCTATCGAGGGGTGGAAAAAGAAGGATTTGCAAGGATCAGAGTGTTTTGTAGGGACCAGATTAAATTCTTCCAGTGTGTTATCTTCTATACATCATCCCTCACTTGCTATATGCGCAGAGGGTAACCATGCGGCCCTAACTGATAGGTTCCTTGCTAGGTTTACTGAGCAAGAAATAAACTCTGAGGCTGGTGCCCGAACAAACAGCTGGGGTGGGGAGAAAATCCTTTCTTTTATAAGCAAGGGGCTCCCCAGACTGCCCTATTGCCATGCACTCTCAGTCTGTATAGAGAGGAAATCCACATTGGAAAGGCTTAGGCATTGTCCCTCTCTCCTGCTCACCCTTGCCTCCACATGAAAATCACCTTTCTAGACTGCTAAGCATGTTGCAGTGGAGGTGTGGGGGCCACAGAAACATATTTTGATGCCCAAGGCAGGATGCCAGCTTGGTGTGCCATCACCTGCTCTCCCTCGGGCCTTATGTCAAGGGCTATTAAAAATACAGTCATGGTTCCAGTTAACAGCAGTGCTTGAACTTCATGAACCCCCCCCTGGCAGGGAGCATGTTTTGCTGCTTGCCACGTCCTTTTCACAGTCCTACAGTGAGGGGCTGCATTTGCCCATCAGCATCCTACTGTGCAACATCCCAGGGTTTGCAGCATCCCATTGTTTGGGAATCTTGATGCTTGTCTCAACGGGAAATGGATTAAGTTCCCAACTCCACAGCTTTTACTGGCCCAAGGAAAGCTCTCAGGCTCTGACCCCAGGCTGTTTGCAAAGCCTGTCAAAAACCATTTGTGTATGGAGATCGCAGAAGCGAATATCACAGTTGAGGCTAAAAGGCAATTCTATGCCAAGCTCATTCTAGGTCACTAACTTCCTAAGGGTATTCTTCCAAGAAATAGCTTTATCTTGAGTAGTTTTGCAAGAGGAGAAAGACCATGAGTTACAATTAACCCCTTCTTCAAAAGGAAAAGCAAGACTTCTTCACTCTGTCACATTCATCACTCATTATTTATTGACGATAAGACTTTTTTTTTCCCCAAGATAGTATTAGAAAATAAAGTTACAAGGAAATAGTAGATTTTAATGAAAAGAAAAACTTTCCCTTTCAAAAAGAGTGCTATTTTATATGTGCATCTTGGGCAGTATCTATGCTCCTTTTAGAAAAGTAAATACAGTGTATTCAAATTTAATAGAAATCTCACACTGAAGCACACCACCAACTCCAGTCAGAGGCTCCACTGCCTGGAAAACTCAGATGCTCATCAGGAAAGTCACCGTAGCAAAGAAAAGAAGTACAAGAGGCCCACATGTGGCTTTGAAGAAAGAGATGAAGCTATGTAAAAAATGTGATCTACCTTATTAAAAACAACATGGAAGGGAAGTAACAAATTACAAAACTGAACAAATAAAGCCAGATAAATGATGGGAAGAGAGGTGCATTAACCAGTCTGGGACAGTCCTACCAGAATGCACGGAGCTGGCACAACCCCATCTGCTGCCATTAGGAGGCTGTGGTAAAATAACTACCCCAATTGGGAAGGACTAGAAAAAAGACCACCTAAGCTGATGACACCTGACTCAGATCACCTTGTCTTCTTCTAAAAGACACCTCAGCCATGAGCAAGAGTAAGTAGAAGAAAGACATGGTTATTCTGAGGCTTAGATTCTTAAAGGCATTTTTCCTTCATTAAACATTAGTTCTAAAACAATGTCAGCCTAGTGCTCAGCAAGTGTCAAAAAAGCACATCAGAAAACAGAGAACAGAACAAATGCCATTATGCCAATGTATGCATGATGCACATGCATCTAGAACTGTGCACAGTTCTTATCTCCGTTCCTCTCAAAAGCGGTGCGGGAGAGCTGGGCAAGGTTTAGAGAAGGGCAACAGAGACAATCACAGGTATGGGACAGCTCCTGTGCATAGAGTGGCTGAGTAGACAAAGACTTTACAGACTAGAAAAAGACGTAACTGAGGAAAGATGTTAAAAAATTCTTAACAGTCACCAGCAGGATAGAGAGGAGAGAGCAGGGAACCATCTCTTCCCATCCAAAGAGTGTCCTCAAATGAAATAGGGAGCAATGGGTTCAAAACAAGCAAAAAGAGATGTCTCTGTTCAGAGGGTGTACTTAAATTGTGATTCCTTTCCACAGGAGGCGGTGGATTTTAAGTAGTGATACGGCTTCAAAAAGTGTTTAGACAAGTTCATGGAAATATTTACTTATTTGTGCTATTGAACACAAATGCATTATTAGTCTCAAGAAGTCTGATTTACAAATTGTGCAGTAGGGTATTCTGGGGAATAATGTAGGGTTCATATTTTATCTACTTTTTTCAATATTTAATTAAATGAAATGTTACAATCTGTCACAAGCTACAAAATCAGTTCTAATCTCTGTTACAGAGTGATACAAAATTATACATTTATGCTGCAATATATATAACTCAGTTGGAGCTCACCAGTCTCATTACTGTCTGAAAGATACAGCAAGTACGACAAGATGTTTGCATTGGCTTTGCATAGGTACAGAATTTCCCCACGCAGAACCAGCAACAGGCCTATGATTGGAGATCTGCAGAAATCAGAACCATTAAGAAGAATCTATTTCCATAGTGTTGGTTGTTTTTTTTAAAAAAAAACAAACAACCTCCCCAGAAAAGTGTAATTTTTTCCTAGGGTGTGTGGAATAGTTATTCTTCCTAAAGATTATATCAGAAACTTATTTTGTGTAAACACCATAGGACTACATACAGAAGATCATGCTCAGAAATGCTGCAGCTATACAGCCTCCTGGTAGACTGGAATAACTTTCACTTCAAACAAGAAACATGTCAAAACATTGTTTTCTGACTTGTCCCAAAGGACTACAACTGAGACCCAACTAAAAATATTTGCCATGGAGCACAACGAGCCTGAAGAGGGCACTGAAAGAGTGACTTATGGGTCAGCGTATTGCCAGCTCCTGCTGATTTCACCCCGAGTCTTGTGATAGTTGGATGTTTCCCTAAAGCAACAGCTTCGGCATTCAAACACCATGATGAGGATCTTAGCTTTGACTTAAAAATAAAATCCACCATACAACAAAAAATAAAATATTGGTAGCAAAATGAAAACACGATACCTAAAAGCTTCCATATGAGAGAATATATTTAAAATACTTACTAACACTACAATTTTAAGAAAAACTAGGAATCTTCAGGAGCCCAACTCAAATTTTGGAAGCTTGGTTTCAGCAACACCAATAAGCTGACTGAAAACCTGTCAGGGAAGTGACTCTTGGAAGAAAAAGGGACACTGAAAGTTACACTGTATTAATCACCCAACAACTGAAAATATGGAGAAGAGTAAACAGAAAAGATGCTTAGTCAACAATATGTACATGGGGCAAATATTAATGAATTAATTACTACTCTATAAATGCAAATGAAATTCCTTTTCCACTAGAAGGTAGAAGGCATACATTAGAGCATAATACTCATGAGTTAGTCTAGTTGCTTCCTTCAAAAATGTGTCACAACAATGACCCATTATTTGGAGGTTCCAAAAGTTTACTTCTCAATTACACAGCTGCCAACACCAATATCACACATATTTTGAATTATTCCCTTAAATCACCAGATACCAGCAAAGCTCCTCCCTTCTCCGTGGAGAGGAAAGAAAAAGAATGCCAAGAACGGGTGGACGTTGAAAGCAAAGACTGAGGGTTCACATCATATTGGTGGACACTGTGATCAGTCTTCTGGCACAAAAATGTCTCCACACAGGCAGAACTCTAAAGAACTCTCCGAGAGCCCCACTTTCTGCTTGACCTGATTAAAGGGATAGATTTGCCTGTTGCAGCACACAACCTAAAGCAGAAAATACCAATTTGTTGTTCATCAGATTTTTTTCAGAGAGCTAACTCTTACAGTAGCTCTGGTGAGGTGAGGGGGTAGCTCTGCTACCAACCTTCACACACCACCTGCCCTTTGGAACAAGCTTCTCTTGGCTGGCCGTGCCCAGTGGCGGGACAAATGGCACGGCAATGATTTTGCACAACGTGATGGGAAGCCTGTGCTGGACTGGTGAGCTGCCAAGAATTTTGGAGAGGTGACTTGGTATGCAAACAGATCAAAACCATGATGGCAAGGGGTGGGAAGGAGTGATGACAGGTCACTTAAGCTTTTACCTTTTCAGTTAGTCACTTCTGACCCACTTCCTCCCTGACTGCAGGTGACATGGTGACAGCTGTTTTCCAGCTTGGCACAGCTTCTGTCAGTTGTTGCCTCTGTCACTCCAAAGGTTTGATCAGTTCCAGGGCTGACGAGCCCAGCACCTTCACAGTTACACTCTTGATCCTCCCTGTCTCCTCCATGCCACAGCTACTACGGAGAGTCATTAAGAAATTACTATTTTAGGTTAGCATGAAGTAGAATCAAAGCTATGTCCTAACTAAATACAAAGAGAAAGCAATCTACAAGAAACTGTGCTAGGAGAAAATCATGGCAAACATTCATCACTATGCTAAATATCTTGACAAATCCTATTTGTAAAAATATTTCAACAAGTTCATAGTGTAACAAATACCTATTCCTACACTTAGCCTGATCTGAACATTAAACTAGAATAGCAAAGAGATGGAAAGTGGGATTTACGGAAACTGTTTTTCTTAGTGACAATGCATAGTTGTTGGTTCACTTTCTTAACTGAAATTTTGAAGTTTTATTTGAAATTAATTAGTATCTGCTTCTTGGTAGACTCTGTAATCTATGTAATGATCTTTATTAAACTGATGTTCTACAAGGGATGTCTTTTTTTTTTTTTGGACTGGTGCTGAGAATTGAAATTAAAAATCATGATGAAGGGAAGAAATGTCAACGTATTTACATAAGGGTCCTTTGGGACATTGTAACTTCCCCAACAAATGGAAAAACTGCAACAGCTGAAATTGGTGGCCTAACGACCTCAGCTCTTGGAGGTCCAAGGTCTCTGTCACAGACTTTTAGAGGAACTATTCAAAACTAATCATGTATGCCACTGATAGACAGTACATGCAAATAATCTGAATGCTTGGAGAAACTGAGCCTATTTCATTTAATGAAGAGCAGATTATCTTCCATTTCTTCCCATAAAATTGTGGCAACAGAGTGTATCGCTTCTTTTCAATATTCTATGCAAGTTTAGTGGTGTTTAACAGTGTTAGCAGTGTTAGCAATTTCAGCGCTTGAATATCTGAAGTTGTTCCTGTTCCACCCTCTCAAATTTCTAGGAACTACAACTTAAATTAGCATTCATATGATGCTGTTTTCATCACATTGGACTCCTCTGTGCAGAGACAAGGACCTAATCAAATACATAATCAATCCATCTACTTGTTGGATACAAACAGCAACCAAAAGACTTCTTTGTGTCCTACATAATTGCCTTTTTAGAAGACAAGTGACCCACTGGTTTCTAAGGCCATGTTATACACCAGCAATGCGAAAGGGGCCTGAATGCTGCGCAAGAGCCTGTGGTGCAGTGAAGAAACCTTGTGACTAAATTCCTGAAGAGGAACATTTATGATGGGTTACTCAGATTGCCCTGACTGGCATTTTGGAATTACACAGTATGGAAGAATTTTTAAAAGGCTGTCTGTGATCGCTGGAATCAAAAGCTTCTTACAAGTTAACAGAAGTGGGCAGCTCTTTGGCTTTAGTATCACTGAGCTTTTATGAAGATGAACTCCATCACTACAGAAATCCACTCCTCTCTGCAGGGCAGAAGGGAAAACAACAAACCCACAACGTTTTTTAAACACCTCTCTCTGATTCCCAAAAGGCAACAAAAGAGGTACACATGACATCCATCCTTGTTTTCTCTCCCTTTTCTTGGGGACCAAAACTACTGTCTTGAGAACAACAAGACACTGCATAATAAGACTGAGTTGAGAGCAATTTATGCGGGCAAATGTGGCCACCTCCTCTTCTAACAAAGTCACCCACAACATTTTACTGTTGTTATGCCATAAAAAAGCTCCAGAAAAGCAAACATAACGCATACTTCATTAAAGCTTTGATAAATACTATGTAACCAAATAATTTTCATGTGCATATAAACTGCATTATACAACTTGGATCCTATTAATACTTGGCAAGAATGAAACCTTAAGCACTGACAATTTCGAACAGATGTAATAACGTAATTAATTTTGCTAAAGTTACCATTAAAAAAGCCATTACCTGTGTATTAGATCAGCAAGGAACACTACAAAGAATCACTTCAAAGATCTCAGTAGCACGTGTCAAGTAAAATTCAATGGATAAACACTTTTTACAACCATGTAGGAATTCAACCACATGGAGTATACATTATTTTCCATGCCAGTTTCATAAGTCTTTATGACAGTGCCTTACCTTCATTATAAAATGAAATCTGGTCAAATTACTTCTGTAAAATCTATGCACCTTTAGAGATGCCACACCTGGCAATTTACTTTGATGTAATTACTTCCGAGTATACATTCCCTCCTGTTCCATTTGACACTTACTCTACTTAGTTTTATGTAGAAGACTTGTGGAAAAATCCTTAAGATATTCATGCAGTAGAAATATGAACAGGGCCTTAAATGGGGTTCCTGTAAATTTGCTTTATAGCATCTATTGATAGATTGAAACCCATTTTATTAGCTAACCTGAAGAAATTCCATTAACACAGCAGCAGCAGCAACTCAACACCTTTGGAAATAATTGTGCCTGGTGCACAAACAGAATAAGCAATGGTGAAGTTTTAAATATCTTTATTTAAATAGTCAAAATAAATATTTCATAAGATATAGCTAACCAAAATACCACAGCCTTTTTTTCTTTTTGAAGCACAGATACAAAAGTAACATAGTGCCACCTCCTGGTTTTGGGCCTGAAAACACTTTGGATTGCGCATCTTGCATTCAAAACTGCCGAGGGGTGTAGGTTTTTTTCTTTTTTTGATTTTTTTTTTTAAATAGTTAAGAGTGTTTACCTTCAACATTCACAGAATGTTGTAAGAACAGAAATAGTTAAATGCAAGAATTCAGTAAGACTTGCTTATCTTTACTGCGTGGAGCAAACTAAGTATATGAGTTCTGCACAAGTATTTTTCCTGAAATTTAACTTCACAGATGTCAAATCCTACTAAAACACATGAATGATCATAATTTTAAATAAATATTTAAATTCAGTGGCTCATAATACAAGTAGTAGTCTTGGAATCAATGTACTTTGGAGTATATTCTTCCAATACATTTCAACTCTAAAAAATTCCCTTTTTATTAAGTGAAATGTGTGCATCTACTATCCAGGAAATGAGAGAAATAAAGGAAGACCGAGAAATTCAGCAAATGTAATACTACAAATGGCACAACTGCAGCCCATTTTATATTTGCTGCAACAGTCAAATCACAAGGTTCTTGAGAAAATACGGGTAAACTACAATCCACTTTTAGTTCAAGTCCATGTGCACGCTACTACCTATGCAGAGGGTAAAAGAAGTTTGAGTCCTGTTTCATTTCGCACAACACCCACAAAAGTACATCACTATTATGTCAGACAGTCATTTGATAACAGCTGCCAAAGCCATTTTCAAAGCAACTGCAATTTAAGAAACAAATTTGCCCCAACACATGCATTGTACCCACTGCAGGTATAAATACAACAGCAGCTTCTTTGTGCCTATGGCACTAAAAACAATTCACCAACAGCAGTGGTTCTCAGTCTCTTATTCTTCCCCGTATTCAGTATGGGCTGGAAGTACGCAAGCCCATACGCTGGGATACCCTGTGTCAAAGCTGTAATTCTGTATGACATCATGACATATGGACTTCTAAATTTTCTCTCCCTATGCCGTTTCACACTGATATATGCTCACATGTTGCCTGCTGTCTTCCATAGGCCAAGAGGCCATTGCTAGATAAACATTTTACTTTCACAACTCAATGCACTTCCTCTGTATATTAACTTCCTGTCAACTAGGATCACCTTCCTCAAGCCTTCTGGAATACATATGACAATTTATACAATTTTTAAAATACATAATCTTTTCGAACAACACCCATTCATGTGCTGATGTCCCAGCAAACTCTCAATCAAATTACGAAGACAGCCAGTTATTGCACTTGTATCTCACAGCAGCGAGCACTTCCAGGAGGAGGACCATGTCTCTTTCCGAAGTTGCCATCCCCACATTTTCTTATTCTAAAGCAGCAACAGTTCATGATGTATTCATCAGCACTTAATCAATTCCTTGTTTGTCAAAGGTTCTGCAATGACTTCATCACGCATGAACTGTTCCTAAAGACAGCAAGTACAGTTTTAGTTGATTTTCATTATTTTTGGATCTCTTCTCCCCCCCAAAAACACCAGACAACCATTTTGTTTTCTAGCCTGAGTATAACTGGTATGAACCTCTCTCCCAAAAGACGAAAGTTTAAGGTTAAGAAAAACTATTAGGCTAGCTGACAGGGCTGCTAGGGTCACAGGTAGATCTTAACATCACTGAGATTGTTTTGTCAGTGTTCCACCCCGCGCTCATCCAAGCAGGCACAAGTCCAAACACGGCAGGCAAAGGAGACCAGAAAAACAAGAGAAGAGGCAGGAGCCAGAGACACAAACAAAAAGGGCCACTAGCTCACATAACGCTACCCCCACGTTTACCAGAGACTTTTAAAAGCAAGCACCGCGCCTTCCTCAGGGGATGGCGAACAGAAACGTCCTGGTGGACCCGCCGCCAGGGCAGCAGGCCGCAGCCGTGCTCGACAGCCGTCTTCCCCCACCCACCTGGTCGTAAATGACGCGCAGGATCAGGGAGCAGCTGGGGCAGGTGGCCACGTCCTCGCCGTTCTCCAGGTCCTCCTGCAATAGCCCCCAGGAAGGAGACAATCACCGACACGCCGTCTGTGCGGCCCACAGGCACCCGCGGCCGGCGGGGTGGGACCGCGGCCTACCGCCGCCTCCTCCCCACCTCCCTCCCCGCTCCCGCGCCTGGTCCCTGCGCGGCCGGCGTTACCCGGGTGATGAGGAAGCGGTCCCCGCACGGGCACGGGTAGCTGTAGGTCTCGGTCTCCTCGTCGTACTCGAAGTCCTCGATCTCCACCTCATCGTGGAACACCGACATGGCGCCGGCGGGGGGAGGGAGGGGGAGGAGGCGGAAGGGACGCCACGGCGACGGGCGGGGCGGCGGGTGCACTTCGTCACGTGATGCGGTGCCGGGTAGGGGTGCCCGGGCGGGTCGCGCGCCCCGGGGGAGCGCTGGGGCTGGGAGGAGGAAGGAGCGGGTGAGGGCCGGCGCGCGAGAGCACGAGGCGGTGCGGGGGCGGCTCGCCCCCTCCTCACCGGCGGAACCCCGCGCGTCGGTGGGAAGCGGCGGCTGGGCTCTGTCAGGCCGCTGCCCGCCGGTCCTTGGCCCGGCCGGTTCTTTGTCCGGACCTGGCCCTGCCTGACGGGTGGCGCGGGGCGGTGATCCCTGGTAGTAGCCCAGGGGGGAGGGCAGCGAACTGCCGCGGCCTGGGCCTTCCCCTCATCCCGGGCCCAGGCGGGAGGATGGCGGGCAGCAGCCTCCCTTATGCTGCCCCGCTTCAGTCCAGCGCGGGCTTCTCCTGTCCTGCGCACACACGCCCGCTCCTTAACCCGAGGTCAAGGGGAAAGCTTCTTAAGGTGATGACTTTTGCAAGAGGGACAGTTTGTCTAGAGGGGTGTCCCTTACCTATCTGTGTGCTTGCTTTTGTTAAATGACTTCTGTCCTGCTTGCTTCAGTGTCCTTGCCTCCCCCTCAGCGCTCTCTCGCGTTAACTCATGTAGCAGTTTTCTCCTCAGTGTGGTAGAGGTTACTGAAAGTAGCCCTCTCTCTTCAGATACTGATGTAGGATTGAGGTGAAGAAGAAATGCAGTCGTGGATCTAAAGTGAAATTAACCCAGGGCCAGTGGATCAGAGGGTAAGGAGAATGAATGAATTGCACAATTTTAATTTTAGGTGAGGAGGGGAAGGAGTCCTATACAAAAGAAACACTCATTTCTCTCTGTGGAGCAAAGGAAGAAAGGGATTATTTACAGTGGCTGTTTCTGTAAGGTCTTGGGTAAGAAAAGGAAAAGTAAAGGGAGAATATCCCACCAGACAGGAGTTTAGGAGCCTGAAGTGCTGCACTTCTTGGAGGGCAGGGAATTGCCAAAGAGCTGGATGAGCCAGGAAAGTTGCAGAGATGACAGATGGGGGAGAGGCTGTTTGCATTTTGTATAAGCATGGCTCAGACTTGTAAATGGTAGAAGACAACAAGGAGTCATTAAAATAGATTTTGGAATTAGTTACAGAGTAAAAATTACAATTGATTTTTATTGTGATTTTTCAGGATTGGAAAGTGATTGATGATAGTGTAAATGGAACAAGTATCTCGAACTACTGTTCAAGAATTATTTTTAATTTAGGGTAGAGTCTCAGTCTTAAAATAGTCTGTATCAATAGGGTCTTTCAGCCCTGACTTCAAAATAGTAGCTACTACAATAAAATAAGGCAGACATTTATTTTGTTTTCAGTATTACCTGACTGATATTGAATATTTTTTGGTTGGTTTGTTGGTTTACATTTTCTGCATGTGTAGAACTGAACATATTGGCTTTCTAAAGTGGTAGCTGAGAAAATTAAATTGAGAATGAGGCTGGTTTTAAGTGGCTGTCAACTTTAGCAGCAGAATTAAACTAAATACATAAACAATTCAGAATCTTTGTATTGGATCTTAAAAATAGGCCAGTTATTTTACCAAAAGATGTTGCTGTGTTTAGTAGCAATTAATTACGGAAAGGGTTTTGAAGGATGTGAGGTGATTTTAAAAAAATATGAAAAAAGAATAATTAGATCTTTATTCTCAGTCCTTGGCCTCTAAAGCAAAGTGTTGGACTTTGTGTTGTTCATTGTGACATTGTGATTTAATTAGTCACAGCTATTGGCATAAACAGCTTACATAAGAATGTGCACTTTCAAACATCCTTCATTTTTACTTTGAGATAGTTAATGTGACAGAGTGAAAAGCTCGAAAACATTAATCAAAAAGCACTTAGAAGCCTAAAAAAAAGCACATGTAGATGGATATAACCAAGATCTGCTATCTAAAGGGCTCCAGATCATAAAATGATCTAATGAATTTGAGTAACTCGATATTTGAGCACTTGGGGTTTACAGACTGGGCGTGCTGATGTAGAGAAATGTGACTTACTCATTACATATGTCCTTTGTCTTGCTAAAATAATTTAAGAATGTTAATACTTTTGTTATCAACAGCTTCTACACATTTGCATGTAGAAAAGTGCTGGAGTATTTTGTTTGAATACAGTAGTCTGTATACGCTATGGGAAAAAATGTAATTTTGCTCACTTGTGGTAGAAGAGTTTTAAATAGTTCTGCTTTGGAAAGTTACAGACTGGTGTGGAATTAAATGCTAAAAAGCTATTAAAATTACGGACATTTAAAAGCTGCAGGAAGTATTTCTTAGGTTTGAAAGGGGGCATTTTGAGTAGTTACAGTAAATGTATTCCATTTCTGAGCAGCCTAATTTATGAAAGCTCTGCCTCCCACTTGTACAAGATTACAAACAGGACAAATTAGTGACCAGCCAATGCAGCTGTTAGTAAAATCCTAGAGAGTGTAGGCCTGATTAGTTAAACAAGCTGGATTGTTGCCATTTCAAAGGATTCAAAATGAAAAACAAAAACATTTTGAAAATAAATTACATGCTTTAGAAGAATGCAGGAAAAGAGATTTAAGTGGAAGTAAAAGATTAAGAATGCTTTAATAGACTGCATAGTAGAAATAATATGATAATTTGATAGGTGATGACAATATGATAGAGAATTATGCTAATCCATTTTAGGAAGAATAAAGGCAGATTCACAAGCAATGAGAAATATCTCTTGGCTCACTATGAACCTGATTCTACACTTTGTAAGTGAAGGGTATTTCTGACTTGTTTAGAATATTGTACATCTTAGAGCTATGACAGAGAAAGATAAACTATTTGGGTATGCAGTTTTGAAGCTTCAAACCATGCTTACACTGTAGTGCTTGCAAGTGTCTGCTGCTTGCTTAACAGTTTAGAGAAGTACGTGTTATGTAGGATATATGGAAGTATGAGGAATTTGTGTTTTCAAATGAACCTGCAAACAAACTGTTTTATTTAATGTTTATAAAATTTTCCAACCAGAACCCTTTCTTTACCAATAGAAAAGGAAGGCATATTTAGTGTTTGTCTGATCTTTTTTCAAACATAAATATTGTTTGAGCATTTAGAATCACAGATATATGTTGGCTGCAAGGGACTCCTGAGGGTCATCTAGTCAAAGCTCCTGCTTGGAGCAGGACAGTTGCTAGTACTGGATTAAGCCAGTCCCAGATGTAGACCTTTGTACTTCTTTAAGTTCATGAGGTTTCTGTTTTCCAGTCCTGCAATTTCTCAGCACCTATTTGAAGTGACTGACTTCCATTCAGCGTGTCAGCCATCCCTCTAATTTAGTATCATCCACGTGTTTGCTTATGGTACATTCTCTCTCATCATCCAAGTTATTGATAAATTTATTAAACTATATCAGCCCCAGGGTACTCTTACTGGTACTAGCCAGCAACTGAAGCAGTTTGAAGCCATCAAGTCTCCAAGTCTCTCTGCCTACCCAGCCAGTTTTCCACCACTCCAGGAGTCCATCTGGCTTCAGCTTCCTAGTGTGTATGCTATGGGAGGTGGTGTCAAATGATACAGGAAGGTCAAGGTATATTGTATCCACTGTTGTCCCCTTAGCTGTGTGACCAGACACTTCATCGCAGTAGATGTTCAGATTTGTCAAACCTAAATTGCCCTTGGGAAATCTGTGTTGAATCTCCCTGATTACTTCCTTAGCTTTCACACAGGTTCTAAGCTCTGAGCATTGTTCCAGAGACTGAGGTGGTGCTGACTGGACATGGGCACTGCTTCTTGCCTCTTTAAAAATTACCATGCATTAATTTTTTTCCAGTCGATTGGAGACTTTCTCTGATAACTGTTTTTTATAGGTAATAGACAATTGCCTCAGGAGCATGTCAGCTGCATCTCTTACCAGCCAAGTGTAACCCATCTGGTTCTGTGCATTTGAATACATCCAGCTTCTCTAAGCAGTTGCTGGCCCCACTCCTACTTATCCCTCTCCTTCCCAAGCAGCACTGGTACAAGGAGAGGTCTGGGTGCAGGCTTTGCCTGTGAAGACTGAGGCAAAAAAAGTGTTGAGTACTTCAGCCTTTTCCATATCATCTGTGACAAGGCTGTCTTCCCCTTCAATCAGTGGATGTACACTTTCACTTAACTTCTTTATAATGCTTTCATACTTCTGAAATTCCTTCTTGTTACCCTGTATGTCTGTTGCTAGCTTTAGCTCCAGTTTAACTTTGTCCTTAACTTTCTAATTTAATGGAAATAAAAAAAGATGAAAACAAGCCATGTCAAATAATGAGTATTTAACTTAACAAATACTTATATGAATTTTTCAGGAGCTGGTGATTCTGAAGACGGCCCAGTCATCATGGCTCATGCAGCTATTTATGTGGGTTTTACTGTTTCTCAGTTACTGAGAGGTGCTAGCAGAATTTTTCCCACTCATTCTTCATTGGTGGCGTTGAGGCACTCTGCTTTTTGTTCCTGCACAGTGAACCGGTAGGTTATCTATCTACAAATGCTACACTTTTTTTTTTTTAAGAGAATGTAAAGGTAACACTGTCAGAGTGAAGCTGACAAATTATTATAGACCTATAAATACTTATTTAACTCCCAATTGTATGTCTATATTCAAATCTTGTTTAGATTTTTGTCATCTGGAATGTAGACTGGATTACACACTGGCAAATTGTTATGTTAATAGAATGGGTATCAGTAAGGGGAGTAGCACTGTTTTCAAAATGGCAGTTCTCTTTGCTTGCTTTTTGTTGCAGCACAATAAAATCAAAGAGGAAAATGGATCATCTGGAGAGGACGGCAAATAATTTTCGCCATGAGGTCAGTATTCTGTTCTTTAGGATGTATTTATTTTTTGGTGTGAAGAAACAAGATATTTGTATTTGATTCTTAGGATACCTTTTCTCTTCTACTAGAGTCTGTTTGTACTTCTTTCTCCTCATTTTTTGAATCCAATATTGTTGTAAAGTAGGTATATTTTGTGGTAAATGGGTGAAATGTAATGAGTCATAAAAATTGTTGGTGACACGTGATGCATTTTACATTGGACAAGAAATTGAATAGAATTCTGGTCCAGTATGGATTATGACAAGTAAAGAAAGCACACTGATACCCATCATTTCCACACAGGCTTCTCAGATTTTTGTTGGTTTCTACACTTCTGATTCAAATTCGAGACTAAATGTGGAAAATGTCCTTTTATAACATAAGAAATAAGATTAAAAGTGTAGAAATTTTGAAGGGAAAGATGAGAGACAGTTGTAAAAAGTATCTTGGTTTGTATCTATTTTAATTCACAAATATGAATTTGCATTGCTGTCCATCCAAATCCAGAAATACTTATTCTGGATCTCAGTTTTGTGCAGTGAGCATTCTTTTTCATAATGTTCAGAGGTGAACATACTCTCGTACTTTATATAGGCATTTCCTCTAATTGGATAAAGTAGATGTTTTGAAATTTCTAAATACTAGGAGAATATGACCTCATCTTTAAAATGTTTCACTAGTGAAACAATTCTGCATTTTTCTTAGACTTATCAGAAGAAGTACAGCACTTTTTTGACTGCAAAATCCCATCTTTAACTCCCAGTAGCTGGAAAACACTGCCCAGTTTTTCCTCCATTGTTAGTTAGCTTCTCTCAGTGTTGAGTAGCTGTTCATGACACGCCAGTCCTGCATGTGTCACACAGCAGGAGAAAACTGTGTGTTCTCAGACACGCTACACAGATGTTAATGTGTGCATGTGCACATAGTAAGTCCTTTTCTGCTAGGTTTTTCCCTAAGTATAGTTGAGAATAAGTCATAGACCTAGTGAATTCTTCTTGAAAGGAAGCTGGGTGAAGGGGATATATAGGTAACCCCCAAAACTGCAGATTCAGCACTTGTGACATAGCCAGTAGGTGGATGAGACAAATGCAAGGTTGTTCTGCGTGTTCCAGAGCTGTCAGGGTGGGAGCCAGCTTTGGGAACCATGTGTCCCAGAGCTGTGCCTCAGCTACTTGCACCTAATGTCAGCTCTTAGTGGAGTATAGACCAGCATTGCTTGTGGACATACAGCTGCTCAGATCTGATTTATGCCAAAATACCTCAGTACATGGACAGAATGAGTGTAGAGACAGGTACAGACAGCTGCACATTCCTGTTTGCTTCTGACATGAAAGAAATTATTGCACTTTTGAGTTTTGTAACCATGGATTTTTTTATCTTGTATATCTGTGATTGCTTGGCTTGCTTACTTTTTCTGCTCAACATATATGCTGCATAGCTGGAAAATATGCAGAAAATAGATCCTTATGAGATGTTGGAAGCTCTGAGGTGGTACAGGGAACTGTCTAAGGCCTGAGGAACAGAAGGAAGCTGTATGAGATAGATGAATGAGCAGGGCTCAGTTCTTGCTACTGCACATTCTCTTTATATCAGATGCTTATGCTGTTTCTTTTTTTAATGCCTGATTTATTCTTTGTTACTTTATTTCTAACCACTTTAAAATCTGTTTATTTTTGATCCTCTGCTTGGTTTTAAAGTCCATATAATCAGTGGCTGGCTCCCCTCAGTCTGTATTGCCTTTTTTGGCCATTTCAGTCCTGTAGAAAGATGAAAGAATCATAGGTCTGTGTTGCATTAGTGTGCATGCTACGCAGTATTGGCTGTTGAAGAGTGGTAATGTGAAGGACTAGGACTGTGAAGAAAAATTGCCTTAACACTTTCTTGAAACACAATGGCAAAGTCTGGAGTCCTGTGTCATCCTCCCTCTCACTGCACCCTTGCTCAGGGTCAGCTGGATGCGCTTGTGATGGTCCAAAATACTGGTTAATTGTCTTTGATCACTCTGACTCAAATTCAATTTTTGTAATAACTCTATACTGATTAAGAATTAAATTTCCAGTGCTCTGTCAGATATATCGGACAAAGAACAAATTAGGGAGTGTACTGAAGAGTAAAGAAGGAAATTAAGAAGATTCAGACTTCATGTAATGTCCATTTCCTGCGCTTAGTCTTTCTCCATCAGAACAACCATTTAAGTCGTGTATCTGACATTTCTCATGTTAACTCTTAAGTGATTGCATTCCCCATCTACTACTGTCTGCTAAAGTGGAAAAGAATGTATGCTACTTTATTTTAAATTGGCAAATGTCTTGCTGTTTAATGGGACAGTGGATGTGCTTTATGAATAAATTAATTTCCTGCCATGTGTTTTAAATTAGAGCATAATTGCTTAAAGTTTAAAATTTTTTTGATCTGTTTGATCTTACACAAATGAGAAATGGTACAGTTGTGGTGGTATTACTAGTATTTCCTAGTGTGGTAAATGACATCAGCTTTTTTTAATAGAGTACAATCTGTATATTGGCATGTGTAGAAAATATTGAGGACCTTAATTTCTTTGTAGAGGAAAACGATTAATAATTATAACTCAAAAATACCTGAAGAGGAAGGGCAAGGAGAAGATGAAAATCCATGTTGTTCTGATGGGCATCAAAGAGTTTTAACTGGGGAGTTCCTCCCCAATAGTCCTGTTGCAAAATCTGCTTTTCACTTAGAAAAGCATTATTTTAGTGGGTTTTTTTGTTTGTTTTTAATCTCTTTAAAAGCAGTATCAAGGATGGCTCTTGCATTCTTTCCCATCTGGTTACCGAACAAAAGCTCTTCTGTTAACAAGCAATGAACGCTTTTGTCGCAGTTTCCCTGTGTTCATAGATCACATACGTGGTCAAATGGGTATGTATGTAAACACAGTAACACAAGGTTTGCTGGTTTTCTTTCATTAATATATTATGTATTAATGCATAATATTTTCAGTTATACATTTAATTTATTAAATAAAACTAGATCCAGATCCATAGTTCTCCCTGGGACTTCATCTTTTAGAAGTTTCTTTTGTCACTCTTTATATCAGAGATCTTTTCACTTTGTTGCTGGAAAGATACAGGAGTTTGCCTTGTACAGATGTCAAAAGAATCTGAAAATGGTAACTAGCAATCGCTTCTCTTTATCATTATGTTCTCTTCAACTGAAATGAAGTAAGTGTGTATGTAATCTTAGAATAACCCTGACAAAAGTGACAGATGTGGTCGACTGTAAGTAGAAAACCATTTCTCCATTCAGTGACTATGTAAGTGAGTCCGTTTGTTGTCTTTTTTTTTCTCTACCCCAGTGAAAAAATATTGGTGCTTGAGGTAATGAAACACCACTGGTAACATGCAGAGTGATAGAGACCTCATACACAGATTCTTGAGTACTTTTGGTGCAAATGATATCTACATAACACAATGGCTTATTTTCCTTTTGTTAGGTAATTTCACAAGCAAAAGTGTGTGGAATCACCAATGAATCAGAGACAGTCAAAAGACTTCGTTTGGCTATGGCAAATAAAGATTTTACTTTCAAAGCAGGACAGTGGTAAGATCTTCCAATATTTGAGGGGAAAATTACTGGCAGAAATCCTTTATAACAAAATGTTAAAACGCCTTTGATACTTGAGCTTTGGAAAAAGTCATCAATTTATATAGTACGATGTTTTATTATTGGGTGCCCTGTGAAATAGGGAAAATAGGGAAAAAAATTACCTGGCATAATTTTAAAATAGCCATTATTAAATATCCTAATATTAACTTTAAAAGGGCAAAAATGGGTATTTTTTAAATATTCAGTTTGTTTCAATATGTTCATCTGCTTTATGTATATTCTGTTTCTTCAAGAGTACTTTGAAGTACACCACAATTTATTCTGCAAGCTGTCTTTACTATCTTTATTTACTGGTTATTTTTACAGTGGAGCCAAGACTGCTGCTGATTACCAGGTTACTTAGTTTTGGTTTGTAATGAAATCAGAATTGCCTGTTAACTTTTATTTTTCCCTTAGAAGTTTCCATTCTGAAAATTAAGCCTGTTAGGTCAGATTAATATATAAATATATATAGGCAAACTCGAAAATAAAAACAAAACCCCTTTAATTATTAAGTATTTCAAATACTTACCTGTTTGTTTAAGCAACCTTACAGTTTTTTTTCCCAGGGAAATAGTGGATTTTCATGTTTGTCTTCCTTCCTTTTTAAAAATACTCCTACTCAATCACTTTTTTTTTTTCCCTCTTAGAAATGAATTTAAAACTATGAGTTGCTTTTGGCATTGGTCATTTAAATGTTCTTGAACTTTTTATTGGGTTAGGCCATCTGAAAGTGGTTTTGCTGAAATCAAAGTATAGCTGCTAGGGTATTAACAGCATATGTTACTCACATAGTGTTAATATGCTGGCTTTTAAATTTAGAACCAGAACACAAGATGCTGATTGCAATAATTTGTTTGTGGGGTAATTTGCTGCAGTTTTTGCACATGTGCAGTGACTCATTGAATTCCTGCTTGCCAGTACTTGGAAAGTGCATTTACCCTCTAAAAATGTTTTAGAAATTACCATGCTGAAAACTGAAAGCTTTAATTATAATTACTCTTCTTCATTTTCTTCTTCCTTGAAAGTATTCTAATGCTATTGTAAGGGATACAACAACTTTTGTATACTTGTAGCTATAAACTGCGGTTGCAATTTTGATGAGCAGTACGAAACACCAGGCCACAATTTTCCGGGTAGAAAAGGCTAACTAGTTACAATTTGCTATAGGAAGATGTTATAGCACTGAAATGTATGTATTTTCAAAGTGTTCTATCAAGTTTTTCAGAAGCAAAAGTGAATTTGTTTTTCAAGCATGCTGGCAGATACTGATCTTTATGTGACTTCAAGTAATAATGAAGAGACTTGTTGCTGTTGCCTGTTTTGATTTACTAAAACATGCATTGAGGTATATGCATGTTATAAATACTTTGAAGAAGCAGCTTTATGGTTTTAAAGTTTCTGATCCCTTCCTCCAGCAACTGCTAATGGTTGTTCTTAAAGACTTGTCTTAGGTAGCCCTTAAAAAGGAGGGAAATTAAAATCCACCATAAGATCTCTGTTCTACATCTTTTTGCACCTCTCCTTGTTGTGGATTTATATAGTTTTTTGGTTTTTTTTCTTTTTTCCCTACAACTACTCTTTTAGCTTAAGCTGTCACAGATAGCTTCTTCAGGAGTCCTCTTATCCTTTCTACACACAGCTAAGATGACACAAGCCCTCAGAAATGCAAGCTAGTCCACTATAACATAGTATACTTTGCACCAAAATCTTTCATTATGTAACTGGTAAAGAAATACTAATATAGAAAGAAACATCCTGTGTACATTAGTATTTTAGCAGGGTAAAAAAACTACATTTGATTTAGGTTTTACAGCAATGTTTGGTTTTGTGTGTATGTTTCCCTTATATGTCAAGGAGAACATTTTGACTTGAATGTAAATCGTTACTTTATAGCAAAAATGTTTTGGGTTTTGGGGTGTTTTTTTTTTTTTGGTTACTGTAAGTAGTAAAGTCATTTTCCACCAGAGGGTGGTAAAGAGCTTTAGTAGCATCCCGAGGAGTTCTTTGGTACAATAAATGTTGCAATACAAGAGTTGTCCTTTCTAATCTCTTACATCCTTACTGCTGGGAAAGCTGAGCCCCAGGGTCAGCGTGGCTGGGGCTCAGCTTTCCCAGCAGTAAGAAAGGGCAGGCTGAGGACAGGGAAATAAGCCTTCTCAACTTTTTTTGGTTGTTGACCTTTAATTTGCAGTCAGATACCTTTATACACCATCAATTTTATTAGCATAAAGTTAAAAATTATATCACTGTAATATCATATATATCACACTTTGTGCATTCTCCGAGAGAAAGAGAGGATATTTTTCTTCGAAGGGTGAAGCTTTGTGGGGAGTAAGCAGACAAGATTTTTTCTTTAAAAAGTAGTGAACTGCTGAGAGTGTTTCCTCTCTCAAGAATTTGTGATCTCTGTGAACAATATAGCCTTGCTGTTTAAAGAAAATATCTGTGCAGTGGAAGCCAGTCTGTATTTGTTACATTCTCATTTAATACTAAGCCAGCCTAATTCAGGTTTGAATTGAATAGTGATTTTTCCAGTACTTTGGATTGCTTACCAGTGTGGTTGTTTCCCAAGTGGAGCAGCACAATTAGTTTTAAAAATTATTTTTCTTTTGAAATACAGGGGTTTTGTTATGTACTGTAGAAAACTGAAGTATTTAAAGATTTATGCAACATGGAGGAGTTTAAATGTTAATCATAAACCAACTTCTAACTTTTTCTGATTCTATTTGGAATATCAAAGCCTTTCTTTTATGCAAATGAATGATAGCTCATGTGTAGTAATGATTTACCTTCCATATTCTGTAATTGCTGGTTTTGCAAAAGCTTAGACATATGTTACCTTCTCATCTGTAGAAACTCAATGCGTGGTTTACTTAAAATTTATTCCAGTTGAATTTCCCATCAACCAGAAAGAGATATCTGCCACCAGAGTGCACTACAGTTCAGTAGGTAAAGCAGTTCTGCTTCTAGTAACTGATTTTTCACATAAGAAATTTTTTATAGACTGTGGTTTTACTTCAGATATTTCATCTTCCAAGAAAAGAAAGTGTTTAATCAGAAGTCACTTTTCTAAAATTAGTTTCCCAGTCTTCTTATGTTTGAAAATTGAAGGGCCCATCAAAGGGACTGAAAAGAGTGGAATTTAAGCCACTCCATCAGACCATATTGTGGTTTTGTTTTAATGCACAAATAATTTATTTAAACACTTAGAATTCTAGTCTGTTGTAAGATAAGGCATCTAGTGCTAAAAGTAGAATGGTTTAAAAATCTGCTAGTTTAACAAAGGTGATGACAATTTTCTAGATTAAAATAACTCTAAGGAAATAACGTTACTCAAGATTAAGTCCTTTTTTGGAAGAAGTTATGTTATGGAAATGAAGATGTCTTTGTAAAGGAAGGATAATTGAAACAAAGGCAGCCATTTTGTTTTGGTTATTGTTTTCCATGTTTGGGGTTGTTGGCTGTTTTTTTAAACTTTTGTTTCTGGTCTATTTTTAGGGTTGATTTCTTTATTCCTGGAATATCTGTGGTTGGGGGATTCTCAATATGTTCAAGCCCTGGCCTGTTGGAACGAGAAGGAATATTAGAGCTGGCAGTAAAGCACACTCTTCATCCTCCTGCTCACTGGGTTCACACTGAGGTAAATGTTGACTGTGAGATTTTGCACTTTTTTTTTTTTCTTTTTTTTGGGGGGGTGAAGGAGGATCGTGAATGTGAATTCAGACCACTTGTTGCTATTGACTGAAAAACTGTTGACTGCTTCAACCATTTTTAATACAATGTAAACCTTAAAACCTTTTGTTCTGTAAGGGACTGAAAGTGAACATGTATATGGTAATATGGTTATTGTGATCTTTTGACTGTGCTTGGTGGACTTACAGTGATATTGTAGTTAGTGCCTATAAGGGCAATCTCTTCTTTGGAATTCGTTAACTGAAAAACCTTTCTTCTAACTTGCGTTCCTGAGAACAGGCTGGTACACATTACAAAGTTGCATCTAGTAACTTGCCATCATTTCTTGCTGTTTCTACAAATACAAACTAGGAAGCAGAATGAGAGATAAATACAAATACAGATTTTTAAGGGAGAGCAAAGGGAGATATTTAGATCAGTTTTTCTGAAATGATAAAACAACAGAGGACTTTAATATTTCTATAGTACTCTTTTAATTATGCAATATTTTTTGTAATATTGACATAACCCAAGACTTGATTTTTTCTATATTCAAATTAAAAGTCATCTTGCAGTGTTTGTTCATTTAGTTTTAATCGGAAAGGTCCTATTTCTGCTGCTGGTCATATTTCATAGATGATCTGTCCCATCAACTTTTCTTCTTTCACAGCCCCCTGTGATCTGTCCTATTTACTGTTCTCTGCTTGGCATTTGTATTTCTGAAATGTGGCTGCAAGGTTTAAATTGACAGATCTTCCAGGTTTACAAATATGGCAGTTTTGTTCAGTGGCCAGCAGAGTTGCAGTAAAGATTGATGCAAATTTACTAGAATTGAGAATATGCAAATAGTGTTAATCTAGTACTTAGCATGTGACCATCCACAGTATTTTATTTGGTGTTAAGGCAAGTTGTCTGCACTGGAACATAAACAAAATAACCTTTGTGAGATGTGGTGCAGAGCTTGTAGTGCACGTGCCAGCAGACCACAGAGTACCTAAGAGGATTGCCTGATTTTTTGGTATTGCTCTTTAGAGAATAAGAATGCCTAACTTCATAATTCCCAGTCTCTGGAGGCTCTTGTAGGATTTTTGATGTTGTAAATCAGTTTGCTGTTGCTGAGTTTTCTGGTTGAATTTATAGGTAAATCTTTAGTTAGTGGGTAAGCTAGGTCATACCTGATGCTGTGGAGAGACCTCCAGGGTATTTATGGACTCTTGTAGCTAAACAAAAGCGCATGCATTTCCTTAGGTAAGTTGAAGAAAAAAATAACCTAGAATTTGAAAAGGTTGCATTGTGGTGAATAAACTCTGGTACCTAATTATTTTAAAATTATTTCTAAAGGAAGTTGGTGTATTAGGGTAAAAGATGTTATGGGAATAGTTAGTACATACTTACTCTTTTTCAGAGGTATTTATATTTATTCTTTAATATTACTGTATATAAAATCATAAAATTCAGCACAGTGTACTTTACAGCTTAGGAAAATATAGCCTTTTATTTAGAAATATGTACATGTAATGTATTGATGGCTTCACTTCTCTGAACCATTTCTATGCTGTATTTACAAACTAGGCTGAAGGACAACACTTTCTTACCATTTTACTCCAGAATGTATTGGGATTTTTTTAAGAGACTGATTTACTGTTATCATTGCCATGGTTAACACACTGAAGTATGTGGGAGACTGCTGGTTAGGAGAGGCTCTTCCTGTGTCCCATCATCATAGAATCATAGAATGGTTTCAGTTGGAGGGGACCTTAAAGATCGAGTTCCAACCCCCCTGCCATGAGCAGGGACACCTCCCACTAGACCAGGTTGCATCTTGATGAGCTATGGCTGATTAAGGAGGCAGATTAGACAAGAGTGAGATTGCTTCTCCCTAAAATATGCTTATTTCCACAAAGGATACCATATTCTGTGTCCTCCTTCTGCACGTGAATCTGGACTGGATTCATGCTTCTCTAAAAGAAAGTAAGACATGGTGGGAAAGCCTGGCAGTGTACACTGAAAAGGGAGAGAGAAATTAGTTTCAGATAATAAATGCTGATCATTATACACTATAATTGAGAGATTATGCAATAATTAAGAAAGGCAAAAAAATTTTCTTTACCAGTCATGCTCCCTATTTCAGGACCTTCTGTGTTCTGTGCAGTACCTGCATCAAAGGGCCTCCTTCTTCACCCTAGTAGAATTGTTACATGTTTAGACCTTTGCTTACTATACAGTTGTAATTAATGGAAATCCTTAAGTTTCAATTACTGTTTCCTGATCTCAAAAGGATTTTTTGGAGGAAGCATTTTTATTCTGTAAGTGATTAACTGCTAGTTTTTTAGCAGTTCTTGTAGCTTTACTTTTTTTTTTTCTCTCCTCCTTTCCCACCTTCCCTGGTTTCCCTGTCCTCCTTATTTTTTAAACCCTATATATGGCCTAAAATGAGTTCTGGTTTCTGCCTCAATTTGTTCTGTTAGCTTGCAGTGATGTGGGAGAACTCACTTGACTTCTCTGTACTGCAGTCTCACCCTTCATATGAGGATGCAGTACCAGTTTAGCAAGAAGATACTGACCCAAATTTGTTGTTGTTGTTGTTGCAGCTTTAGTTTTCCATGTATCAAAAACCCCCATGCTTTGGCAAATTTCTCTAAAAAATAATTTCTTATGTACAAATGGAGAGGAAGACAGAAGGTTTCCCCTTGATTTTTCTTCTGTAACTCCAAAGTTGCAAGTGCGGAAGTGGTTCTACAAGAAATATTCGTATGGATGCTTGCTTCACTTTTAGGTGCTTTTTTATTATTTTTTAGGAATGGGGATGGAAAAACCTTCTGCATGTACTCAGCTCATTTGGACTTTCTTCTGTGACTTCATAGCAAGGCCTTTTTTGACATGAGGCTAGGCTTGGGTAGAATGGTGATCTCACATGTTAACCTCAGGTTTTCACAACCACCCGCTGCTGCTGAACTTGCAGGAATCATTCCTCTTTCAGCTCCTATGGGGTGGGAAGGGGGAGTCACCATCCTGCCTTATCAGAAGACTGAATCTTCTGAAAGTGGAGCTAGATCCCTAGAGACACTGAAACAGATTACTTCAGGATAGCTGGACACTGCATTTATTTTAACGTACTTCAGTTTTCCCTCACTGGTCAATAAAAATAAAAAATCGCAGCCCAGCAAGTCTTGTGACTGTGGTGCAAGAATAATATTTCAACTTTTGCTTTTAGTTTTGAAATTAAATATCTTCTTTTCCATCCTAGTGTACTCTTGACTCAGAAGTGGCTCTGCGAGTGGGAGGTGATTTCTTCTTTGATCCTCAGCCTGGTGACTCCCCTGTAAAACTAGTGCTGATAGCAGGGGGTGTTGGAATTAACCCATTGTTTTCTATACTGCTGCATATAGCAGATCTTCATGGATACCAAGAGGGTAAAGGAAATGGATACAAAATGGGAACAGTGAAGCTGTACTACAGTGCAAAAAATACAAGCGAACTCTTATTTAAGGTAAATCAAAAGTCGTTTTTTTTTAAATAGATCTCAGATATTTGGCTATTGGTGTGTGTATCATTCTGTTGCCAAATTACAGACCCTGTACAGAGAGAAAAGTCACTTCTTGCTTTGAATCCCAGGTGTGTTTTGTTAATTGATTATGCCAGTGTACAAATTAAGGATGTTATTAGACATAACTGGCCTCACTGACTTCACTGATAAGTCAGTTACCCCTAAATGTCTACATTTTTCTGTAATCTCATAAGAGCATCACAGGACACTAAAGATTATATATACTGTAATATATACATGTATATACACACTAATAGTATGCATAATACTATATGCTATAATACTATAACTGCATCATCTCAATACAGATTGCATTGAATTTAAAGACTAGCAAGAGCAATTACATCCAAAAGAAATACTTTCTAAAATTATATGGGAGCTTTATTGATAGTGTATTAGTTATTATTGGGCACTAGCCTAGGAATGAAGGATTTATAAGCACTTCTTGTAAAAATGCTTGCAATAGTACTTCATCAACATTTACTTAGCCCTTGTCACACTCGGCCGCTGAGGGTCACTGATAACATTTTAGGGTCAAATTAGCACAGCTTCTGTAAAGAAGCATCCCTGATGATTTTGGTTTCTTTGAAGTATTGAAAGCTTTTGATTGTAAGATAAAGGTGAAAATTATCATGATTCCAGAAATTGTTTTGGGATCCATTACTAGGGGTGTTTTTTCTATACTTACACCATATGTTTGCTTTCTTTGAAAAGTCATTTGTTTGTTCCTAGAAGGAGAATAATAAAGTGGAGCCTATCTAATCTTCCATTTGGCCAACTACTAATCTCCCAGTCTGTTCTAAGCACGCCCATTTTTTTTCAGTGCAGGAGCTAGCATTTCCTGAGTTTCACTTCAGCAGTGTTATGACAGCAGAGCTTTTGCATTAGAGCATCTGGGACTGAAAAGAACACAATGATATGTTGCAGTGCTTAAATATATCCTTCCCTTCATTCTTCACATGTCCCTCAAATCTAGAACATGTATAGGAAAATTCTTTACTTCTGTGCAGAGGATTGAGGAAATAGCATCACTAGAGTTTTTATGTTGTTGTGAGATGCATCTGTACAAATCTCCATGAGGAAATGCTTGGTTGTTGCTTGCGTTTTGGAGGACCTGTTCCATGAAGGAGTAGCTATGTATAGTATCACCCTTTGTCCCTGGCAGCTGAATGGAATTGGTCTACTACTCCTTTTGGATGTGCTGTCATTTCACAGGCAGGTGCACTGCTTTTGAAAATCTTGTTACTTAAAAAGGTAGAAGCACATAGCGTTAGAATACAGTTACCCAGGATAGCATACTAACTTTGCTACTTCAGAAGGCCAGTTAGCCGGGTTTTCCTGATTTCACGAGGACTCCATGTGACCCACATTTCCTTGTTGTGGCTGGGACACTGGGGACAGGGCTTTTCCCTTACGTCTGTATTGCTCAGCTGCCTGCTTCATTTTGTACACTAACTCACTAGGCTGCAAAAAGCCTGCTGAGATGTTGAAATTCTCCTTCATTCAGTTTAAAAGAGCCTGTCTCTTCACCTAGGATACTCGAAGATAGTACTTTTGTGGTTCATGTCACATATATAATACCTGCCCCTTTCTGTCTGTCACTTAATTACAGGGATAGGTTACAAGCAGGTGCTGTGAATGACTGCAGGATTTTTTTTTAGCAGGTTAAGTCTTACCTCAGGCATGCTTTCTGGCGTGGTCCTGCGACTTCAACTCAACAGGACATGATTGGCTTCAAAAGTTTTATCAAATTGTGCATGGTTCCATATGAAGGGGACAGAAGTTTAGAGTTACATCCAGAACAGGGAAGGCAGGTCAATGTTAGAGGTACTAGTGGAACCGTGTACAGCAGTGACCAGCTGTGCTGCTCTTCATCCCATGTCTTCTTAGGCAATCAGAAACAGATTTGTCTATTAAGTAGAATCTGTTGGGTTGTTTTTTTTTTTGTTAAGCCACCCATGGCAAAATGTTCAGTGTAGTAACTAGTTAGTAAACAAAAACCACATAAACATATAACAAAATGAGCTAATTTACCTATTTACAGAATATGTTATTTTTATTTCAGAATATTTTAAGAGAGAATTTCCAGTGTCTGTTCCAGCACTATCGCAACTAGTGCAGAATCTAGACAGTAGCTAAATCTTAGTTTCAGAACTACAGCTTCTGACTGACAGAATTTTTTTTACTGTAATTTGAACTGAAGCCATTGGGGTTTTGGTGGTAACTATCACAGTTGTGATTTAAGGAACTGAAAATTACAGAGTTTCTACTCTGGTAAAAATAGCATTAGCATTACACTCTAGTTGGCTTTACTTGGAGAAGATGAGAGAGTAAAGGGTCTACTAATCTTTCCAGATAAAGGAACGAGACTCAAAAAGTTCCTAAAAAAAAAAATGTAAATACAAACCGCAGGGGTTTTTAAAATGGAAAACCCATATGGAAGTGGAAGGAGGCAATAATGAGAATTTATATGGGGAAGAAACCAGGAAAGGATGTAACTGGTTCTTACGTTCAAATTATAGAATCATAGAATGGTTTGGGTTGGAAAGGACCTTAAAGATCATCAAGTTCCAATCCCCCTGCCATGGGCAGGGACACCCTCCACTAGACCAGGTTGCTCAAAGCCTCATCCAGCCTGGCCTTGAACACCTCCAGGGATGGGGCATCCACAACCTCCCTGGGCAGAGTGCCTCCCCATCTCTCCTGTAGCCCCCTTCAGGTACTGGAAGGCTGCTATTAAGTCTCCTCGGAGCCTTCTCTTCTCCAGGCTGAACAACCCCAACTCTTTCAGCCTGTCCTCATAGGGGAGGTGCTCCAGCCCTCTGATTAATTTTGTGTCTCTAAAATCTTACGTATTGCAGCCTACTGTAACAAAGGAGGAAAGCACTAACATGCTGGTAGTGTACTCACATTCCAGGTGTGGAAATTCTGTGTATTTGTGTAGGCCAGCCCTTTGAAATCAAGCCTATGAAGTTCTCAGTGCTGACATGTACGAGTTTTTTGGTACTCGGTAATATAATCACTGGTGTTCGGTGACTGTATGCATACATCTGCTTTGATTTAATGGCCTGTGGTATAAACAAGTGTGTTTAACATTACAGAAAAATATTCTTGGTTTGATGAATGCATTTCCTGGCAAAATCACATGTCATTTCCACGTTACCCAACAGAGGTCACGCATTTGTAAAGAACTTCAGCCACATGTTACAGGTAAATATAATGGTAATGCAGGGAGATGACTGCTAAAGTCTTAAGTCTGATTACATCCTAGAGGATGTGCATAATTCAAAATGAGATATCAGTTAAATAATTTCACTACATACTGCATTTTGAAGGAAAATTTTCCCTTTGCAGTTTTTGTTCTTATTTCTAGTAATCCCTCTCTGTTAATTTTAAACTTTATACCAGTATTTCCCACTGCAAACTTTATTCCAGAAACTATTAAGCAAAGTATTTACTTTGCTTAAGGCAGGATTGATGAAGGATAAACTGACCGCTTATAAGCGTTACTTCATCATGTTTCTGTTTCTCTTGTATTTGTGTTAGAGATACTATTTTTTTTCCTCTGAATGTGGGATTTTTAGTTGCATGTAAACCCTCTTCCTCTTCAGTGACTAATATCCCAAGCATTCCAGCTGGAAATACGGATCTAAGAGCAAATGTTTTGAAACTGAAAGCCTCAAATCTTGATACCTATTATCCTTAAACAGGCCTGGCATTATCAAGAAATGAGTGCTTGAAATACCTCTAACCAACCATTCTTTTTTAAATTACCTCATTATTAATATTTCTGTTCTCATTTCCTACTTTTTTCTTTGTCAGAGGGAAGAATATCTGAAAAGGATCTAGAAAAACATGTATCTAAGGATACTTTATGGTACATCTGTGGTCCACCTCCAATGATAGAATCTGTATCCAAACTCCTATCTGACATGGGTGTTCCAAGAAACTGTGTTTTCTTTGAGAAATGGTGGTAGTGACACACCTGCTGAACAAAGAATATATTATTGGTTTCCCATGTATTTTGATAAGCTGAAATGTACAGAAAATGAATATGAATTACTTGGAAGATTTTACTTCATACATGAAGATGTCCTCAATTGTGATGGTGTTCCTTTTAATTTAACTGTAATACATCTGCAATACAGCACTTGCTGCTTTTGGGGAAAAGATTTTATATTAAAGACATTAACTGTTCTTGGTTTTTGATGGTTTGCTTACTTCTTATGGGTGGCAGCATAATTTCACTTCATACCCTTGTTTTGTTCGTCACCTTTTAAGCCATTCAGTGCCTGATTCAGCAGTTGCAGAGAATCAGTTGGGCAGCAATGCCAGGTCGGTTTGTAATAGGTAACAATTCAGGCCACAACTTCTGAATCTGCTCCAAATTGTTGTGCTAATGAGTCAACACACTGCCTTCCCCAGTTCTAGATAATAATGTTTTATAGAAGTAGAGTTGCTGTGTTGTGACTTCCTTGTCGCTTCTTGTCAAAAGAAAAAACAACCTTTTATGTGATTTATTTAAGTCAATTGTGGTGACAGTAGAATTCATTTTTTCACAATCATATTAAGAGCTGATCTGTTAAAAATCTGTTAGGTATTTTCTGACAGAGCTGTACCGTGTTATTTGGGGGAAGCTGTATCCCTTGCTGGTGCTGCCATAGCCCATCCAGCTTGTGCTTGCACCAGCCGTGTCCTCAAAAGCAGCACTGGCCAGCACCAGCTGAGAGGAAATCTTAATCCTGCTGCAGTGCAGAGTTTGAGAAGGCTCCAGGACATACCAGTTCTGTTGGGAAAAAGTGTCTCTGGAAAGTTTGCTCTTTTGAGTGTACCTCCAGGTGTAATGGCTGATACCCATGCCCCTCTTGAACAAAGCTTCTTCCCTCAACTTGTAGAAAAACTCATCATATAAATGTTGAGAATAACAAACAGCCATAATGAGTTAATTATCTGTATAGACAGTTCAAGTCCTTAAGTGGTAGATATTTCCTTTGTACTTTTGAAGATCTCAATAAGGAAACTTTAAATTATTAAAAATAGTAAGTTATTTTATTATTTATATCTTAAAACAGATAAGGCCTTCTCTTTGTTAGGAGCTTGTTTCCTGGCATTAAATGCTTCAGATAATAGTCAGATAGGTAATACAGCAAGTTTCTTGCCATCAGCATCCCTCTGCTCTGCCTTAAACAGAGGTTGAAAAGATACTCCTCCCATCACCTGGTCTCCATCTCCAGCCTGCAACAGTACTGCTGGTGTGAAGCACTTAATTTTTCAAGGATTACAGCTCCGCGCTTGGATAAAAAGGCTTCCAGCCCAGCTGTAGTTCTCTCCCAAGAAATAATTTCTGCTTCAGTATGCTGAGTTTAGCCTCTAGTCTTACCAGCGACTGTGATAAAAAGAAGGTATGTTTTACAGCTTGTAGGATACCTACTGCGACATCCATACTCACTTCAGCTTCAAACAGCAGTGAGACGCTCTTCACGAGGAGCTGCCCAGCCCTTACTTTGAGTGCAGCACAAGAATACTGCTGTAATTGTTGCAGAAGTTGATGGAACAACTAACTGAAATAATCCTGGAGCTTTTCAGCAAACTGAGCTTCAAGGAGAAAAATCAGTACTTACTGCAGCTCAGAACAAACAGAACCAGGCTGTATTTTGCATCAGGAAGAGGTGAGCACTGAAAGATGGTACCATGAGGGTTTGCCCGAAAGTTTTCATCTCCCGGTGCCTGCCACCTCATCTGCTTAGGCTGGTGTTGTTACACCATGTGGCACTACACGCAGGCTGAAATTATTTGCCTCCTCAGCAGTTGCTGCAGACCCAGAGGGGCTGTCTCATCAAATTCCCTCCTACTCAAATAAGAGGAAGATTCTTTCCAAGTACCTCAATTTCAAGGAATGGTTCCTTGTTTGTTCACTCTAGAATGTAAATAGGACAGTGTGCTTGTCACAAAAAATAAAACCAAGCAGGTTTTGCATTCACAAAGATTGCAACTGACATGTTGGAGCTTGATGATTGAAGGAAGCAGGGTTTTTTCCCTAGAAATGTGCAATAAATTGCTATCGGGAAGCACTGGTGCCCTAAAATAAAAACCACACACTAGGCTCCTGCATGTTTTAACAATGTAATGATAAAAACATTCTGTGAAGCCTTTAAATGTTTTCCTTATGACTTTTAAATCATTAAGGGGATTATAAACTGGTTTACCATTTTTTTTTTCCCCTTAATGCACATGCTTTCTTCAGCCCAAATGACATCTCTTTCACAAACCACTCCTCTGACTTGCACCAAAATGTCCATTTAACAAAAGGCATTTCAAACCTCTTTGCTTCTGTAATCATCCTCCTTCCCTCTAACCTCTTTCTGTCATCCCCTGTTATACTCAGGTTGAGTGCTATGGGGCAAGGACACATCTCTCTAATTGTATAGGCTCACCCACATGGAGAGTACTATTAAGTGCACACACACTGCACCAAAAGATGGAGAAAAAAAAAACTTCATACCTGCTCCCCCCCAAAAAAAATATCCCAGTTACTGTTAACAGGAAGTTCTTTCTTACCTTGACCAGTTATCCTGTCAGAGGGCACAGAATAATGCACATAATGGTAATAAAAGCCATTGCTGAGCCAAGAAGCCAGGAGAGCTGTTACCATCCCCTTCCCCCGTAGCTTTTTCCTGTTGACACTTCAGAATCTTTTGGAAGTCCCTCTAGAGTTTAGTGGTCGTGTAGTGATTGTAGTGAAATATCAGTTTCACCTTAAAATCTAATATTGGATCTGACGCCACAATAAATGAAGAAGAAAAAAACCAAACCAAACCCCAGGAAAATTAACCTATATAAACATATGTTGTGCAAATAACGAAGTAAGTGTGATCTTAGTCTACACTGGTGAGAAGAGAGAGCAACCCCTGCTGTTCAGCAGCTACGGAATTGGGGAAATATTCTCATCACATTGTTGAATCGTAGCATTTAATCTTAGAAAAATGTTTATTCCTCTTATATCAGCTAAGGAATGACTTAAGGATTAAAAGTAGACTGGCAGTTACTTTTTTTTTTTTCAATATGAGATATGTGCCCATCTATATATTTGTACTTAGTGAGATTGTGTTAGAACCTTATTAGACTGCATCTTCTTGCGACATTTATTTTACCAGTTTGCTATGTGCTCATCTGGTACTACGAATATGAAGTATTCCTATAGGATTTGCCTTAATTAACTGGAAAAAGAGTGGCTGTTCAGTTATCATTACATCATTTTAGTTAGTAGGGTGCTTTTAGAGGGAATAACAGAAAGCACTTACATTGAAAAGCCTCTTTTTTCCCCCCTTCAATGTATAGGTAATGTACTGATCAGAGTCAACTGCCACATTCAGCACCACAGGCACCTTTCTGCTGATGGAGGCTTTTGCAAGGATCGCCTTTTAAAGCCAAAAGCACATCTCCACTAACAGCCTTGGAGACATGAATTGCATCTGTAACTCTTAATTCCTAGGTGCGTTGGTAGTTAGCCTGCATTCCTCATAGTTTTGAGAAGTGTTTATCAGCAAGAAATTAGTATCTGCTTTTCTTAACACTCCTCAGTTCTGGGAGGATGAAATTCCTTCATGAAAAGCTGATGGTGTTTTTTTCTGCCCTATAATTGGCTCCCTGAGGCAAATGTACAGAGTCACAGCAACTACAAAGAAAACGCAGGGTGTAGCAGGGTATCCAAATGCAGAGCCCTTCCTCTGCTCACCTTAGAAACTGAGGCTGATAGAGGAGCCAAATTAGGAAGAAAAAAAAAAAAGTATATTGTTTTGTACTTAGCTTCATTTCCATGCATGTGTTAAAGCTACTTTGAGCTATTTCAATTATATTGTTTTCAAGTGCACAGATCCAATTATCAAAGGAATTATGCAAGATGAAGTGCCAGTCAAATTGTGCATTTAACCCCTCCTGAGCTCTATATAAGCTATTTTCATTATGATACTTCAACATTTTGGGCTTCCTACCCATCATCATTCTGCCCTTCTACCCCTCCCTGCTGCTGTCTGTTTCAATATAAAACCCCTTTTCCATCCTTCATTTAATTCAGCCACTCCTCTTTGCCATCTTCATTCAGCCTTTGACATTTTCACTTCTCCGAGCTGGATTTTTCTCCTTTGAACTCATCCCATTTAACCATTGTTGTCTTGTTCAGATGACCACCTGCTCTGAACACCAGCACGTATAACTCCTTCTCCCAACACAATAGCCAGCATGCTCCCTCCTCAAAGACAGGCAACTCTCAGGACTGGTCTACACATGAGTTTTGCTGGTCTAACAAGGACACGTTCATGTGAAAACACACCAAAGTGCCACACGCGTGTGCTGTCGTGCTTCGTGCTCACCAGCCAGCATCGGTAACACGTGGCAGCACAACCTGTCAGCTCTTCCCCTCGGCATGCGGACAATACTCGCTGGTGTCCCCTTCCAAGAGGGACACGGTAAGGCTAGTTTGGATCCATACTGGGAGACTCTGCCTAATTTGGGGAAAAAATATAGGTTGGGCTTAAAATTGTGGCTCTCTGTGGAAAAGGAAAGGGCCTGACCTCTCTCTCCACCTTCTGCTGGGGGTGACAAACCCTGCCGTGGAGCTGGTGTCTCAGAGTAACTGTGGCTTCTCTGGGTAAGACGTCAGCATAGAGTCCTGCCCTTCCCCATGAGCTGAAGATCGAGGCCGTACCTCTGCAGTCAAACTCCTGTTTCAGCTTCTCCCACATACCATGTCTCCACATTGGTCAGGTTTTCAGAAACAGGAGTTAAGCTCTGGCCTACCCCTTTCTCTTCTCTATTTAGGCTTCAAATAAGGTGATGACTACTGTCTTTCACCTCCTTGGTTGCTCAGGTGCTGTTGCTTTTTCAAGCGTAAAATGGCAAATGCAGCTGAGATGCACGATGCTCCTCCCAACAGCTGTGGAGCCTTGCCGCTGTACCCCAAGCCTGCCTTCCCCAGCCCTCACCACATCTGTATCATCCATCTACAAGGTGATTTAAGCTCTCTCAGTTTACTCGACAGGGGCATGGTGAAAGCACGCGCAACTCCACACTGAGTTAGCTGAACTCAGAGTAATTCACAGTCACAAGCTGGAATTGATTATGTGGCTATAAAACCAAATCGGTTTTCCCTTTTTAAACTGAAAAACCAGGAATGTTCTCTTCAAATCTTCCCTGCCTTAAGCCACTCCAGGATTTACAGGAACAAAGTTCTAAATCAGCTTTTCACTTAAACTAAGTGCAACTTCGTCATAGACCCTTCCATGCTCTATCAGACTGGTGACAGAAAACCAAGCAGCCAGTTCTCTAGCACCAGTAACTAGTGCTCATTCAGTAGTAAGGAGCTTCCCGTCACCATCACTTAAGAGACCCCGAGTTCCTCCTTTTGGGGACAAATCATTGGCAGTTGTGCAAGTACCACCAATAAGAAATCTCCTCGTGACCTTTATTTTTCTTTAGTTTTGTAAGCAGTTGGGATCCAGTTAAACAAGGTCAAATTGCAATCCAGTAAAAGCTTTCTGTTCAGAAGTATTGAGAGTTCTTTCTACTGCAACACTTTATACGAGGAAAATGTTAATTAAATACAGTGAAATTTTAAAACAAGAGTAATACAAAGCTAGTCTTTGAAATAGAAACCATCAGTAGAAGGATCTTACGCTAATAAACAATTTGCAAACAGGTACTTAAGACTGTACAGAGCAGAAACCTTGTATTTAAGCAGAACAGCTGAAACAACCTATTTTTCAGGCTATTTGAACTCCAGTCTAATCTCCAAAACCAGAATAAAATAATTGAAAAATACCACCCGAAACTGAAGTTAGTTAGAGTCTTGTGGTTAAACCACTGAATTCAAAATAATAAACTCTTTAATCAGTGAAAAAAATACCACTGTACTTTGTGTGTGTGAAATTACATGGTTTAAACTTGAGTGCCATTGTCCCAGTTAGATAAATATTCAAAGTGGTATGTCCTTTCCCTTCTCTGCAATGTTCTGCCAACTGTATAATTTTTAGGCATGGAGGATGCTTTTGAACCACTCTGGGTGCACCTTTGATACAGACCATAGTACAGCATTCTGAGTTCAAGACTAAGGAAAGTTATCAGACACAAATCAGTCACAGGAAAAAACAGCAAATCACTTACGGAGCTCTTGTTTTAGAAAAAACAAAAACCAGGGAAATTTAGAATGTAGTTCTCACCTTGTTACCAGATTACTTGACCACTTCTAAATAGGGATGAAGGTGGCTGAGAGGAGAGGAACAGCTACTTCCTACCTTTTTAAGAACACTGAAGTACTTGGGGAACATTGGCACAAGAACTGTATTACACATGTACATTCACTTGTAAATATTTTAAGGTAGCTCCAAGCATAAAAATGTTGGTAATTTTACAGAATTCCATTGTGTCAGTCCTGAAAGATGGTTACTTGTATAAAAAACTCTCTATTAAGGTATTTGCATTTTGTAAATTCATTTAGTGGCATTTGTTGGCTATTTGTGTTCAACTTCAGTTCTTTCCCACAACATACTTTAGAGCGGTGAGGAAGTGGTGCAAAATCAGCTGGAAGGGTCGGGGGTAACACTGAACTCAAATTTCAGTGAAGACAGCTACTGAAATACATATATTTCGCCAGCCTTTTTTCCCCGCATTTTTCTGTCTTTTGAAACCCCCCCACGTAGTGAGGAACTGTTTAATTGGCAAAGAAAACATAAATGTGAGTGAATAGGAAATTGCATTTTGTATCAGAATCATCTGCCTCACACAAATCTACCATCAGGTTTGTTACACAGTGTGCCTAAAACAGGCATGATTGGCTTATTGCTTAAAGATCTGCAAGAGTTAATAAAATTCAAAAGAGAGTATCCTCAGTCAGTATGCTATTTGAGATCGATACAACAGCCATCCTACCTAAGCTTTCCAATTTAGCCTCTTTAAGCCCAAATACCATTTTTATGACACTACAAGCTTAATGACAAAATAACATATGGCACAATAACTTCTCCAGCAAAGATACGTGGACAAGAGAGTATTATAGAGTAAAATCTGACCAAGCGGAATGTTTGCCCTGTCCTAGATCCAAACCTAGTTTGCCAAGGTCGGTCACTGAAAAACCCAAGTATGTTTTCTGTCCTACTTTTTAATTTAAGGTGTAGCTCCAGGAGATAGCATAGGGCATTTCCCACTCTGTAAAAGTGGACAGAATTTTGCAATTTCTATGGGTTAAAAAGCCCAGGCCCTGTAGTTACTTATAACATCAAGATACCGGTGTGCCAAGGAGCAAAGTAAGAACAATGCCAAAGAAATGCTGAACTGAGCAATGGAGTTAGCAATGGTGATTAGCAAAATCTGTTCTTTTCTTGGCAAAGGCATCAGCAACTCACAGGATTCTTGAAGGACAGGTCCTATTCGCAGAAGCAGTCGGCGCTGCCCCCCACCCTGTCGCTGCCGTTGCAGCTGTCCCATGCTGGAGCACAGCCTCCCCCCTCTGTCACCGGATCTGCACAGCAGCCAGACGCGCTCTGGCTGAGGCAGACCTGCACGGCGTTGTCGTAAGTATCGCCACTGGCAGGACAGGTTTCTTCTGATACCCCGTCACGATGGGTACCTCTGTCATTGGTCCCAGCTACCTCATCTCCCAAGTCTATGACATCATCCAGCTGCTGTTCTGCATCAGGCTTGGCTGTTGTTGAGATCTGTACTTCTAAGATTCTTGTGTTCTCTGTGACTTCAAATTCCTGCTTCTCCTCTGCCGTTTGCTTCTCCCTAGTACTTAATTTGGCCTTTGTGGATTTCTTCATTTGTTTGTTGTGCATGTCTTCTTTGGAGAACCTCCAGTGAAACTACAAGTAAGAGATCCAAATGTTACAGACCGTTAGATCCAAATGTTACAGACCGTTAGAGACAATTGCACACGGACATTTGCTTTCTTGAGTAGGAATGGTTTTATTATTTACTTTTAATTCAAATAATAGTTTGACCAAGAAGACCTAAGAGTAAGAAACACTGCATGGCTAAATCCGACAGCCTAAGATCATTTGTGCCTACACGTATATATCTATGACACAGAGAGAAGACGCTGCGATGCATTCTGCTTCTGCTGTTTCGCATGCCCAGTAGGTTCCTCTCCACATGCTGTGTAGGCCTAGAGCATCCTGGCAGACAACCTGCACTGCGTGAAAGCAAGAATACGCAAAGCTGCACAAGTGAAGATGAAGGAAGCAATCCGACGGCATTATTCCAATGTTTTCCACCAGGTCAGCCGCAGAACTAACACTAGACCCAAAACTACACTTGAACAGTAAAATATTCTGGACCATTTGTATGTTGATGAGAAAGGATGAAGCTGCCTCTTGCAGCTCTCGCCACAAGACTTACCACAGCCACCCTTTGAGATTAACTGTTTTAATTACTTTTTTTTTTAAAAAAAAAAAGGAACTAGCACTACCTTGAAATACTGACACGACAGTTATAACATATATAAAGACTGACAAATATGCCACTAATGTATCTGCTTCATTTGTCAAAAAATAAATGGACCTTTCCCAGGAAAGCCAGACCATCATCTCAGCCACTGCTGAGCCACCCTACGCAAGTTTGCTGGGTATGTGTGAATGTGCACAACCATTGTGTTCACAGTGGCCACACTGATGGAACTCAGGGATGGGTTAGGAGGCAATGTTTGGATGGCATAAATATTCTCATCAGGACATTCAGCAAATTCAGCTGTGGTCCAAAAGCCATTTTTTCCACTGCAACCGGGTCTGTGCCAGAGTTGGTCAAAAGAAGGACTTGGGTTCATAAATTTTTGATCTGGCTATTTATTCCTTATTCAAAAAGCCATTCAAACCCTATTAATTTTCTCAGATTACAAAGATGCAGCAATGCTCTTTCCTTCTGCTAGACAGAACGTAGCGTGTAAAAAGAAAAAAAAAAACACCAACAAAAATCCAAAACCTGGCTTTCACAAGATTTTTCTTGGTTTTACATAAAGGAAGCTATCTTTCACTTAAATATCATTACAGTGTAGAGAAAGAGGAAGGATAACATCTCAGTTCTAGAGCTCAACTGTTTAAGATTCAGAGACACCTGAATATTTTCCTCTTTGATTTGCAGAAGTGCGGCACCCAAAGCTCTCTTTGACAGAAGGTAAGACCAGGGTCCTAAATGTGATAAGGATCAAACTGTAGGAGACTCTGTGTGCAAATGTATGCATACTTAGTCAGGTATTTATACTGCATTTAACAAAAATTCATACAGCCAGCTTCTGCTGAAATAAGCATCACTTTTGTATAAAGTGAATGAACATGATTACACCTCATCACTGACTGAATACTGCACTAGTAAGAGTACTTCTGTCTTACCGAAGAGAAAAAATCAGTTGTACCACTCCTTGCATGTTTCCTTTTCTGTTCCTGTGGCTAAACCAAACAGAAGCTGGTTGGATGGATCAGTTTCCAAAACTGCAATGGCCTTTTAATCTTATCAGCCTATTTCCCTCTGAGGGGTTATCTATAAACATTTTAGACATGCTGTATCACAAGTTAAAAAAACCCTGAGAGCCTGTGACACTGTATGTGCAGAATATTCAGCAACATAATCAAATGCCGGGTCTGTCATCTTTGATGTGACTCACAACAACCAGTTACAGACGTTGAACCAGTCTTACATTTCTGTATGTAACTATAACCAGTGTTCCCCATTTTTCCTTGGCCTTCGGTATGAAAATGTGCTGTAGTGATTTTTGCCCTCAAATATGTCTGTATATTTAATACTGCCAACGAGTCAATCCTTTGTTTTGTCAACCAGACATAAGTTTTTATATCCCTGAATGAAAAAATTTAAACAAAGTTTTGAGTCATCTGGATGGTATGCATTTGTTACTACAATAAAAGAGATCAGTATCATACTAATTTCTCTATTTGAAGACATATAGGTTCCCACCCCTTTTAATAAACCACACACAGTGGTAGGAGAAGAATGACCAAATACAGGCACTCCAACCCTCATCCCAAGATCCCTTTAATCAGCTGAAAACAAAGAGGAAAAAACGAGAAAGATGGGCTTTGTAACACGTTCACACAATACCCTGGGCTCCAGCTTCACTACTGAGAGAGGGTAAACCCTAAATGCCAGTCCTGCTCCCAGCAGCTCCTCCTTCAGTCACTTCCAACACTCTCCTGATCTCCACTGTATCTAAATGACTTTCACAGAACCAGGCTCCAAAACAGTGAGGGCTTTATAGATGAAAACTATCTGTAATTATCTAAAATGTTAGGCAAGATGCTCCTGAAGTGCTCAGCTCTGCTTAGTGTTTTCAGTCTCCTCCTCTAGCTCAGCTTCTGCAGGACCCTGAGCGCACCCTCTCCTTCAGGTGACATTTGTCTAGCCAGCACTCTCGGAAGTGCACAGAGCTGGAATAAAAATACGGCTGCATTAATTAGCAACCTCTTCATCATGTGGTTTCAGAGATCCTTTCCATACTTTACCTGCCTCTTCTGATCCCCTGCATGCTGAAAGAGCAAGGCAAATTACAGTCCTTGTATTTCCCTCTCGGCTGTACCGCGTGACAGGTTTGGGCATGGGTTCCCACAGCTACACATTTAAAAATGGAAATGAGAACACATATGTACATCCACATACATACATTAGCTGTGAGCTGTGTTCTCGGATAATTTAGCTGGGTTCCAGGCGCTTTTTCTGGATAAACTCTAGCAGAATTCATTGACACCGCAGATAGAAACACCAGCCAAGATCATGCCTACACAGTGCTACGCTCTATCGAAACACACAGTAAGAAAGAGAGCAATTTAAACAGCAAAGACAGACACTGGGTACAAGAAAATAGTAGGCAGGCAGTGAACAGAGGCAGAGAATTTTTGGTTACGCACGGAGGCTTATGGCCAGTTTATATGAAGAGAAATCTATGAGTCTCCTGCTGCCATGGGTTCAACAGAGAATGAAACAGAAGAGCCTTCACGTCATTTGAGCTCTTTTTTCTTTCATTTGAACAATACCTTGTGTCTTGCTACTCTATCACAGAAATGTTGCACAGGCCATTTTTATTTCTAGGGGAAATCAATTACGATATTAAAATAGCACCACCAAAAACCAAAGAATCCAGGAAGTCAAGGTTATTTACCTTAGATTCTTTCTTCTTTGCTTTCTGGGGCAAAGAAGGTCTCTGAAGAAATACAATTTGCTTTGTAGATAAATTCCCCTCCCTGAAAAGAAACAAATGCACACTCCTGAGAATGAATTAAATTCACATCCAGCATCATTCAAAGCAAAAATTTATCTCAGTCATTTATTTCTGCAGGTCAAAGAAGACCGAAATGAAGAATGACCTAAACATGGCTTGTCCGCAGTGTCTTCTAGCAGCCTGGTTATTTTGTGGGGAAAAAAAGAGCAACGGTTCAGCCTGACAGAGCCTGTCAGCCTGTGACATACTTTTGCTGAATGTTTTAGCGTTAGTATGTAAACACAGAATAAATTGTTTGAAGCAAAAAGCAAGAAACCCAAGTGCCTTGGTGCCTGTGTGTAGCACTCTCAGCGACACTGGAGTGCTCGCTGATCTGGAAGCGGTCCGCGTGCTCCCCACAAGCCTGCACACGGCAGGAGGCACGACCAGATGTCACCAGTGATGAGAGTGCGTGGGTGCCCCTCTGCACTGTCAGCCTGACCTGTGTTACTGAAGGTATAAACGGGATACAGAAAGTTAGGAGAGAAAGAGAAACATATTTACCTTTAAGAGATGGGACTTACAAATCATCATTATGATTTTTCCATTCGTTTCTATATTTAAACATATATGAAAAACTTAAATACCATTTTCCCCCAGCACAGATGGCCTTTACTTTCTAGTCTTTATGTGTAGGAGTCTTCATCTAAATCTCAAAGAACTGGGCACATTTTTACTCTTTTAAGATAAAAATCATGACTGATTATACTGGTGTATATATAAATATATTCCTGACCAGAATGCATCACCTTCATAATTAACAAGTGGGATGATTATTTTTCACCACAGTTATGAAGAGTATTTTTCAAATGACTTGCATTTATATTTAAAAACTCAGAATTTTAATAATAGCAAAGTAGACCACAGAATGATTATCTATGTGAACAAGGCCACTAGAGCAATGAGACACCAATCTCACCTGGTTCTGCTCAGCTAGACTCTGTGTACCAGCAGCATTAGACAAACATCAACGAAGAATAAAATTACTTTCTTCAGACAGGCACGATCTCAGTCCAAATGTTACCACAGGTTTTGTTTGCTCCAAGAGGAGTTACTGGGAGATCCAGAGCAGGAGTTTGACAATCGAGTTTGCAGAGAGGCAGAGGCAATACCCAGAAAACGCCCACAGAAACCACACTGCCACCGTGCAGCATTTTACCCACCAGACACGTGCTTCCGGCCCCCATGGCTTGTGGCGCTCTGAAAACCCAGCAAACAGCTGCAGCAGGGTTTGCAAGGGCAGCTACTGCACACACGCAAGGAAATCCACGCTGACTGCACAGGGAATTGCTTGTACAGACTGGTGCTCGTATAGCAACCCCCCTGGCTGAAAGGCAGTGCCCACCCCTCCCTACCTGTTTGTCTTCACAATGGGAGTAGGAAGCACACACGTCAGCTGCCAGCCGTACACGGCAAGGGAATTCAGCAGCGGAACGTAATCTGTCTGCACTTCAACTCCCTAGGAAAGAAACATCAACAGTTAGCATCATCACTTGGAGTGTGACAGTTTGACACACACAGACACACACAGACACAAATACCAAGAAGAAAAATGCGTGTGAGGGAAAAAGGATTTTTGTACGGAAGTGGATCATTTTGTATGTTCAGCTAGGCAGGAAGGAAAATGTTCAAAAACATGAGACACAGGACCAATCACGCATATATCCCAAACTGTTAAATGAATTTGTTTAAAATGGTATACATCTGTGATCTTGTTTTCACACTGCCCGAGTAATCCACCTAGCGTTAGATGATTCCAGATCTGAACAGGACAAATTAATTGTATTTTATCAATTACCTCCTCCCAGGCAAAAAGATAAAAAATTACAACATTGCTTTGCTTGGATTCTGCTTGTGTCTAGTCTAGAGTAAATCTTTAAGATCTGTACTGAAATCAGCGGGGTTACTCTACTGTGATGGATCAAAAGCAAAATAGCTAACAACAACAGAAATGTAAGTACAAGTCTATTCATTTTATCACCCACAAATACGCATTGCTTCCTTGTTATTTTGAATCAGGAAATCTGTGGGCGAGACCAAAAATGTTGCTTTGCAGTGCAGAAGTCTGGCTCCAGCCACAGATCTACCCAACAGAGCCTTGCTAATTCTCTTTCTACTAGATGGCAAACCCTGTAATTGGGACAGAAAGAACCACTGGCGGTTTTGACAAAGATTGCTCCGGTGAGGTGTCTAACTGCCAAGACTTCCAGTAATTTAACAAATAGATGCAAGAGTGTATTTGCTAGATTTTAATTTTAATAAACACAAAGCAGGCAAATGGTAACTCCTAGTCTCTGCAAACAGAGCTATATTCCTTTGGAATGACAATTATACTTGCCAGAAAAGCTCAGGCTCTTAGACCGGTTTTGCGCGCATGCGAGGAGTGTTAACTGCCAATGCTGCGTAAGGCACAATAGTTTTGCAGCTCCAAAAAAATCCATTTGTTCCGTAGTAATAAAATAGTCATTTGATCAGAACTAATCCAAATCCTGCTGTAGTTATTTCAAGGTATTTTAGTGAATTCCTTTCTTCTAACAAATGTAATTTAGGTCATTTGATATCTTCATAACCGACTGACTGCCTGACTATACCTATTAAAAACCTGATCATGACTACAAATGCAAACAGCTAAAGGAGCCGTATCACTGCTGCTTAAAAAGGAGAACAAAAACTCGACCGCAGAAAGTACATGCAAGAGAACACTCTGCTAATGAAACTTCTGATTTGTGCAGAAGGCTTTCAAGGGCTCACAGAAATACAGCTATTTTACAGCACTACCCTGTACAGACCAGAACTGCCAATTCCATGCGAGGAAGGAGAAGCCCTGCAAGACGGGAGTGACACCATGTGGCCTCTGAAGCATTCATACAGCTGTGACTGCGGGAGATTTAGAGCTTCCTCAGACTCCTGTTTGCCTCCTTGCCCTTCCTGCTCTTTATACCCACTGCAAGATGGACGCTTCTGTTGTCTTTCCCGTTTTTAAAATAGTGTCCAACGGTAATACAAACACAACTACATATCTAGATGCCTTTAAGGGTTAATGTCTCAGGAAAACAGATTAATAACACACTGAGATTTACTAAATTGGTCAACAATGCCTTCCAAAAATAGAGATGAAAATATGCAACGTGAGCATCGAGAATAAGATCAGAGCATCCGCAATCGCAAGCCTGTGACCATAAAGATTCCAAAACATTCCCTCCATCAAACAGCATCTGTCGAGGAAAAAACAGAAGGAGCTCACTCATTTAGAAGGTGGAAGACTAGCTGGTCAGGAAAGACTAGCGAGGCAGACCTTGTTTGCACCCCAAGCGAAGTCTTACATTGCAAAGAGGATTCCTATTTTGAATTCATTGCCTAGGGCTGGTGATTAGCAAGAAGAACCTTCTCCTTGCATCAGGATGTGCAACAAGCGTCAAAAATCAGAGGGAGATGATGCCAATGAGGAAGGACATCAATACCACGCGGAGCTCATCTGGCTGCTGCGGAAGCCAAATTGTTTCAGGGACGCGCCGTGACTTCTGCCACAGCCCACGGTCCCTGCAGGCTCTGAGTGGTGAGACGTGGCTGCCTGGCTTTGGACCTGCCTGGCTCATCAGGATTAAGCACCATCTGCAGGAGATGATGTTGTATTTCACAACCCCAATGGGCAGAGGAAAAAAGCAGGTAAAGCACATTCAAAAGTGTAAAGTTATCAGAAATTAAATGTCAGATTAAAGTCAATTAAACTTCAAAAAATTTTAAAAAAATCTGGAAATGTAAAAAACTCCGTTGAAAGAGTGCTGTATAACCATTACAAAAAGGCGACCCCTTCTTTTTCATATGTGCTGGTACCTGACACCACAACCTGCAAGTCAGGCTGTTTGGAGGAAGGAAGCATGTATATGATGCAGAGGCGCGCTCCTCCTCCGAGCTCCACATGGTCTTTAACAAGCTCTCACCAACTCTGCATGATGCTGTGCTGGAGTCAGACACCGCACCTCTTCTCCAGGTCCCTTGGGGAAAAACTACTCCCAATAATCGGCTGTGTTTGAAGATGACAGACAAGAGGAAGGAGTCACTCCTGACTGAACAGGTGTAATTCATACGGGCTTCAAGCTCCTTACTTGCAAATACAGATAATTGATGCTTTCTTTAAGACAAGAAATGACTTCTCCCTCCCCGCTCCTGAACCACCGGTTGTAATCCTATCCCACAACTGGAATTTGCGTGCCAGCAGGAGTCACAGTTATACAGATCTTTAATTGGTGTCATATTAAACGCTTTCCAAAGCAAAAATGCTTCTAAACAAACAATACACCGGGGGATGGGTGCAGGGGAAAGAGTCATCTTGTATTCATTTTAGATTTAATACAACCATTGAAAGAATTTTATCTACTATTATTTGAGACAATAGAGAGAAAATGTCAAACATACAGTTTCATAAGATGAAATTCCAGTGCTCTTTCTAGCTGGCAGATATTGGATTTGAACACCAGCAGAAGTATGAAGTACGTGCCCAGAGTTCTACTGAAAAAGAAGTGTTCAAATAATGCATCTCAAACTGGGAGACATTTCATTCAGTGAAAGGGTGGAAAATTTTAATTAACTTGCTTCCCACTCTCTCGTGGATGAGAAGTAATCTCTGATCACACCTTGAGTGTCAAGAAGCCAGAGCATACTGAGCTAGGCTTTTCCCCTTGACTTGCATCACATGAAAAGAATTCATTTTATTTTAGTTGCACTGTTTGTTTTGAGCATTTTCTCCTTTCACAGTTGGTTCTGCTCATTAGAAAAAAAAAAGATTAAAAAATGATAATGTTAATATCTAGGGCAAGCCACACAAACAACTGCATTAACAATTTTTTCTTTTCTTTTTCCCCCCTACTGCGGCAATTTTAACCACAGCAAGATAATAAACAAGACAACTACTAAGCTCTTGTGAGACAGTAAGAAGTTCTTTAGAAATCATTCTTTCCTGGGTTAAGTGAATGTGATTTAGTTACAAGGAAGCTATGGATTGTCACTATTTAATATTTTTTTCCAACATGGATTAAAGAGTAGAAGACTGAAAATCTCATTAAATAAATCTTAATAAAACCTTGATCGGCAGATCCTAACAGACTGCGTACTAAGAGCTACAGACAGATGGCACAGAGGATGGGAAGTAAAAAACACGAGTCGCTTTGAAAATTTAACCTACTGTTTATGGGGGGAAACGGGCACCGCATTGAAACCCAGCTCCTTAAAAAAAACAGAGAGGAAAGCCCACAAGGACAGAAATGTGCACCCCCAGCCAGGGCTGGTTACCAGTCCCCCCCACTGCCAAGGCCAGGGCTGGTTACCAGTCCCCACCACTGCCAAAGCCAGGGCTTTCTCCTAGGGCACTGAAGGGAGGACGTGGAAGTGGCGAAAGCAGGACTTGCACCTTAGTGGAAAAGGGGGAAAATAAAATGAGAGAAACTGAATATATGGGCAGTGTGAGAATGACCCAGTGAAAGCGTGCTGCAAATATTTTATGTTTGCAGTAACACAGCTGGCAGGGGGACTAAATCCTAGCACTAAACTTGTGCATTATTTGCCTTTTTCCTTTTCAGACTTCTTCCAAAAGGTAACTTCTGCTAATAATCTAACATTATTGATCCATTAAAAACACTTATTGGAAGCAAAAGAGACGTTTCACACAATGTTTCAGCAATATCAGATGGACCACGCTCCTCTAGTACTGAGCTGCTCCTAAATTTCCACATGTAACAAACCGCAGCACCTTGCTAGCAGCCACTTGGTACACATCCGTTAGCCGTACAGAAGAGGGGTGTGGGACTCCTGCACCCCTAGAAACCACCAGGGGCTTTTGGCAGCAAGTGGGTCCCTGACCAACACAGACTAGATGCTAAACTGGAACCTTAGTGAAAACAGGAAAAAAAAGTAATAAATAAATCCACAGACAGGTTTCGTGCTCATTATTCTGGGCATATGTAATTTAGACTTATTTTGATTACTTAATGTATGTGCATTCATGCACTGTGAAAGATTTTTTATAATATAATAAGGCAGTAACACTATACAGGGCAGCATCCTGTTAAGACAGTTTTTCTGAGATACGGAGGTAGCCAGTCACCATTTCAATAGACACACAGGCTGCTGAGTAGTCTTCACGTATGTCTCCACATCGAGGGTAAAATAAAAAACAACCAAAAAACCCTCCTGGGCCCACGAAGTCTCTCAGAGACTTCTGCGGATGCAAATCCTACTTTCTAGCATATGTATAAACTAACAAAAACACCCGAGTGCTCCTGATACTGCCTGCACTTACAGCAGAGAAGCACATCTGTGCAGCAACACAATTTTGCACCTACAGAAGCACGGGATAGGTAGCAAAGCTCCACAAGGTGAATGTGCTGACACCGAGGGTTCTTCACAAAGGAAGCACGGAAGCATCTTAGGAAGTGTGTTAAACTGACACTGCACAGGCAACATACATGAGATTGGACAACTCCACGTAACTGGCCATGGAGCACAAGAAATCCATGTGATCTAGCAATCCATCAGCACATTTTCTTAAATAACTCTGACATTTTTAGCTTCACAATTCCTGCAACACGGGTGCACTGTATCTTTTAGGTGATCGCTGATTTTGCTGTTTGTCCATCAACTGTTTTTGGAAAAACAAACAAAACAACACAGAAAAACACTGAGAACTTGGGATACTTCAGGGTGCCTTGCCACACACAGCTTCATCATCTTCGTGCAGCTTCCCCACTGTAATTTCCTTTGGTTATAATTTATGCTCGAACAAAATTTGGCTTTTGCAGAAAGACTTTGTGCACCACTTCACCATTGTGGAATTAATCATCTATTCCCCTGTGAGAAATGCAGCTGAAGCGCAGATCCTCCACTGCCACCAGTTCAGGCTGCAGGAGAGCAAAGGCTGGCACTGCCACTCACTCGCAGGCTGCGTGTGATTTATGGCATCCCAGCATCTGCTTCCCCTGTGCCTCAAAATGTGGAGGTCCATCCCAAACCCGCCTGGCAGGAACATGGGCTCAAAGAGGCGCATTAGCCAGCGCACTACTGCACGGCGTAAGGTGACCTGCTGGGGAAAAGGAACATGACTTGTGCCCTGTGTGTGTTTTTAGAAAGTGTAAGAGGGGACTGAAATACCTTTTCTCAGCTTGTTCTTAGGTGGAAAGTTCAGATCCAGTATGCGCACTTTTTCCTGAAAGATTCTATGGATGAGCAGAGAACTAATTCTCATGTCTGATCTTGTCACAAATGTAAGCAAACCCTGACAGACAGAAAGTGATTATTTTTTTCTTTCCTGTTTCATTTCAAGTGCCCTTTACTCACATGGAAGAAGTGTTTGCTTTGTCAGACCTGCGATACTGCAAGTATTAGGAAAGTTCCAAATTTGTACTGACAGATTTTATTACTAAATTTATCAACAAAACAAAAAAATTATCCTGTGCATTTTAATCCTACACAGAGCTTATGCCTACTGAGTTCAGCAGACAAATACATACGTACAAATACTGCTTTCATATTTACATAAAAGAAACAAACAAGAACTATAAAGACTTGTTGAAGATTACAGGCTCCTGACAGTTTGTGTTCAGCTTTTCTTGAAAAGCAACAGGAGGCAAAATGTTGGAATATTCTGCCCAGACAACATACATGTCCTGTGGGTGGTAAGGAGGGTCACGCATGCAACTGCATTTTATGCCCACTGCCATCAGCTCCTTTGCTGACATGGTTGTGCCTTTCTCCCATGGCTAGAGACAGAAGAACATAGCTTCACTGACACAGGACCTAAATCACATTTACTGACACATCAAATCCTCATTTCACGGAAATTTGTTTCAAGGCTTACATTAAGGCAACTTGCAACCCAGGCTCAAAGATAATTTTTTAAATCTTTTGTTATGTCCCACTTTAAAATGTTTACCATGTCTGCAGCAGAAACTGACCCCATCCAATTCTGCCAGGGAAATGGCAACACCATGATGGAGTTGAGATTTTAATTCATGTCAGTACACTGAAGGCATGACATAGCAGAAAATAAAAAAGCAATGAATCACCAGCTGAAGATTTTCAATGAGAAAATGCCGGTAAATTAAGGACAGTATTTTCAGAATGAAGAAGGCTTCAGAAGCAGAACAATGCAGAAATCTAAAATAAATGTTACAGCACTCACCTTTAAAGGCAGAATTAGCTATTTTGTCTTGGGTAATGGGGAAGAGAAGGTGACAGATTAGAGTCGGGGAAAGGGAAATCATGCAGGCTCTGATTAATCAGAACTGTCTACCCACATTTGCCTACACAGGCAGAATTAAAACCATCAAACAAGTTTTGGTGCTAGATCTCAGAGACTGTGGTGGAAATAATGCGCCCTGACATCTTTAGAGTTAAAGCGATAGGGATGAGAGCCGCACTTTGTCATTAGAAGTCCTGTGGTCATTTGCAGAGGATGCCACAGCTCTGCTTTGAGAAGAAAGAGTTAAATTACTCAGAGCTATTACATCCTGTCTGCTGCTTGGCGGGACCACATACTGTGACAGCTGGGAGCTTTACATCCTCTACAAACTGACATTTTACACACATAGCGAGTGCATCACACTGTTCGGCTTGTTTTCTCTATTAGCCTTAGCAATTAAAAAGGCAGCACTTTCTCTGCTAAGATGTGTGCCAGCCCCTCTCTTTTGCTTTTATGGTTAAACAGCAGAACTCTACCTTTCATTTAGAAAGGTTCTCTTTGTATTACGCTAAGGGCACTAATACATGCTACATGTCTTCCTTTTTAGAACAGCTTTCTTTTGTTGTGGCTGTGGTTCTTTTGTTTGTTTCTTCTTAATTGGGATACAGCCCAATAAATTTACACTCAGTTCAGACCACATCTGAACAAGTCCATTGCTCATCCAGTTAATCAAATCTGATACAAATTTAACATAAGGATCCATTATACACATTTATGTCATGCTGCCCATCAGTGCTTCTTCCACTGCCTTGGTACAAGCAAAAATGACAAATGGGAAAGGTTAATCTAGATCAGAGCTGAACCTATATATTAAAGAAAAAAATCAGAAGGTCTACCTTAATGAGTCATTCCACTGCTCCATAATTATCTCTATGATAATTATACTCTGAAGTACCCATAGCAGAAACAAAGCCTTTACTGGCTTTCAGACATCTGTCACTACTGAACTCCATCTCCTTCCCTTTACATCCCCCATTTTACAGTCCCTTCCTCTGCCACTGCATTATTCCATGTTTATGGTACATAAAGGTGAATGCCGAGAGGGTTTAGCAGAGAGGTGACTTGGTCTTCTGGGTAGAACACTGAACAAGTGTCTATAGATCCCCTGGCTTCCAGTATTTCTTTCATTCATTTGATGACTTTACCTACCTGTGCCTATTATGTCTCAGAAAGCATGAGGCATGAAATACCCAGGCAGTTATTTAAATGTCAGGAGAAGGAAACAGGTGGTCAGCCCTGCCCTTCCTCTAAACGGGTAAGACTTTTGGAAGAGTTCCCCAATACCTCAACCTCCTTCCTTCAGCAGGCTTTTTCTTCTCTGTGTTCTTTTAGATTGGTGAGTAACACATTAATAATACCCCCAAAAGAGGGGCACTTGATCTCAGAAGAGAAAAATTGCCAAGGTAAACCCAGCATCCATTTTTAAATTACAGGAGAGAATAATCTGATCATACCGAGAAGCTGTATGTATGCTATCAGTCAGTTTCTGAAACTGCACATACCAAATCTTATGTCTGGAACAAGAGATTCTCCATGTTAGCCCTCACACAGACATGGTGTGCAGCAGTACAGCATCTCTCGACACACCAGATGTCATTGGGAGGTTGATTCCTTAATCTGTTGACCAGCTGTGTCTCCAGCATGGAATTGCCAGAACTGAAGGCAAATGATACTCCACCTACCAGAGCTCTAACGCTTCAAGGCGCCCTGCTAGAAAATACCCTTCTTCTGTGTCCTAGTGTTTTGGTCACCACTCTGCCATCACAGGATCCTCATTATCAGACGCTGTCCTTGTCATGCAGCCTGAGACAAACTTTCTTGTGTCCACACAGAGCAAACTAAGAGTGTAGGGGCTATTATGCACAACTTTGTTGCAATATCCTACTGAGATAAAGAACCCTTCACTGGTTGTCTAAGAGTCAAATAGATTCAAACCAAGAATCCATTTAACTCAGAAAGCTGTCTCCAACATGGCTGTAAGTGACACCTAAGGAAGGGTAATCAGGGCAAGCACATAGGATAACTGCCCCAAATACTTTGTGTACTTCCTCTCAGCACGTCTGGTTTAGTTTCTGGTGAAAGGAATCCAGTTTGTGCAATAAGACCATTCTGTGATGTGAGGTGAGGCATATTAAGAGGGGAGGATCAGGGGGTTCACTTCAACAACACACTCCTGATCTGAATTAAAATGCTTGCATAAACACATAGATAAGGTAGAGGAAGAAACATTGCTTCCACCTGAACCCATCTAAACTTCTTCAACCTGCAGCATTGTCCAGAAAGGAGTTCCACAGATCCGCTGCTGCCTGCTGCGTAAACAATGAGCTGAATTATCCCCTTTTTGTTTGTTTTGCACCTGGCCCCCACTAGTGCCATTTGACAACCCTTAGTTCTTATACTGGAAGACATGGCAAACAGTCAATCCATATCTACATGCCTCTCATGATTTAGGAGACCTCTACCTATTCCATTCCCTACAACTCTTCTCTTTTCCAGGCTGAAATGCCACACCATGTAAAGTCTTCCTAAAATAGAAGCTGTCCATATCATTGATCATCCTCACTGTTCTTCTCTGAACATTTACAGTGCTAACGTAACGTTAGGAAACAAGGTACTGCCAAACCACAGCTTACACAGCAGCATGTAGTAGTATATGCTCGCTGTTTCACCCTCTATTCCTTTCCTAACAGCTTTTAACATGTGATTAACATTAATGCTAACGCACTCATGGAACCATCCGTCATTATCCCAAAACCTTGCTCCTGAGTGGCAACACCACAATTTGATCCTAAAAGCGAACAAGATCTTCCAGTTAAGTTTGTAATAACTGGAATAACATTAAATTTAATATAGGAATTGTTTGTTCAGATGCACATTAGCAAACGAAAAGCTGCCATTAACACACTACACTGTTCTTCGAGAAGTTTCTAGCCGTTATGATATGGCCATTTCTTGCTACAAAGTTATCATCTAATAACCAAACCCTTAACCCTAGTCTTCTGTAATTTTACACATTTAGTCTAGCATCTGTCCCATCTTCCCTTAATCCACAGTTTCAGCATGTGTGCGCCTTGCTTAAGTCCTTCTTAGGATTTTACACCATTTACAGTATACTCCAAGTGGAAAGATCAGGCATTGCCTTTATGGATACATAACATCTATTTCTGCCAGACCAGAGTAATCAAATAAAACAAAAAAAAAATCCAAGAGTTGCACAACAGTATCTTCTTTTCTTCCCTGATCTTTTTACTTCAAGTCACAAAGAATTTCAGGCCCAGCCTTTCAAATACCTATGTGCGTCTAAAATTTGCTGTGGAAGACGGGTACTGACTGATCTGATCTAAACAGTATTCCTGCTGATCTGAGTGTGCATTTGGATCAGTAAAAAGCCAATCTATGACACATGTGTTTGTTTATAGGGAGCTATCCAGAAGATACAGCTCTTTCAGCATATGAAGGCGGTCAGACAGAAGCAAATGCAGTTATCTGTGCGTTCCTACCGCAGCTAAGCCTACCTAAAGGACAGCCTTATGTAGAACTGCGATGCTACAGTGACTTGTATGATCATGTTGTCCTGACAACCAATCGAGATCCTCTTTACAGTTAATCTAGCAGACACCTGTATTTTTGGAACAGATAGCCCTGAGTTTCATTGCTCACCGTCACTCACATTCTGCTGCCCTCCCACCCAATATAAACCATATAAAGATAATCAAAATCAAAAGTGCACTGTACAAACCTGGAGTATGGTTAACTGGCACTACTGTTATGCTGCATCCCTTTACCTCAGTTTGCCTGTATCGTACTGTTGAAGCACAGATTAGTATGTGAGAGTCTGCCTCAAAGTCTTGGAGTGTTTTGATTTACAAAAAAATCAAAGAAAAACCACACACGCACCTTCAGGACAGTCCACTGCTCTACAACAATTGCATCATAGCCCTGCACGGTTTTACCGTCTTCCACAGCAACATCTTCAAAGAGAAATACTCCATCCATTGTCCCATGTAAAGAATCTGTGAAAACACAGGGTTATCTGTAAGTTTTTTAGAAGACACACTATATACAGTGAGGCATCTAAATTTATTAACAATAAATTCTTCCAAGGATGTTAACAAAAAAGTGCATAAACCTTCCTCTGATAGTCCAGCTCTATTAAATGTATGAGACCTTTAGCAGTTTTTAAGAGCAATCCTGCTCTCTAATAGCAAACCTCACTGTCCACTCTGTTATTCCAGAACAGCTCACCTACTTGATGTTATGCACACACTTTAGGGGCTGAAGTACTATGTCAACTTTTCATGGGCTTTTGAAGATACACTGATACTAATACCTATCAATTTGCACAAATCAGAACCCTACATATGGATCAACCATTGCAGTTAAGTGATCTATATGGACAAGGATCATCTGGCATATCTGGACGGTGTGAAAGAAAAGACATATTCATAACTATTTATTCAATTTACGAAGGCATTTTGACCATCTGGCTTAGTGGCTCTCTATTGTCATTTGCATTCCCAGCACGTTCAACCTTTTTTCAGACAACACATACTATTAGAGTTACTTGAGCAGCACTTTCTCCTTCAACTTAGCCATATCCTCCATGAGCAGTGATCGCTCCCACATGCAAGAACTCAAGTTTTGTCACCTCCATGACAGAACAGAGTCAGAAAAACTGAAAAAAAAGACTTACCTTTCTTTGCTAAAATAAGCTAAATGATGAAGTAATAGAATTATATTTAGAAAAACTATAAATAAGCAGTACTGTACTCTTTATGAGCACAGAAAACTCCTCTCACATTGTCACAAAGCATGGTTTTCAGCCGTTCAAGTAATAAATTTACCATGTATGACTGATCATAAAGACCTTGCTCATACCCTCCCCAAGCACTGCATTTTCCATTATAGTTTATTTACATTTTTAGGAAAACGATGTTCCTTGCACTGGTATGATAAATGTTTGTGAAATGCAGCCACACATGCCAAACAGACAGATTCCTGAACTGGCAGAGTCTTCTGGCTAAGTCTGCTCAGCTGTTTCATCAGGTCCTCCTGCTCTCCCTGGTGGATGTTATGAGGTCAAGAAATGCCAGTGGGAAGGCATCACTGCCTCCACAGGAAAACATGAACCAATTTTCACAAAGGAGGCAGTGAAGAGGATTCTTACCTCTTGCAGACCCAATCTCAGTCAACATCTTCCAGTGTCACTGTATGATCTAAATTCAGTATTATTATCTGGAAATAATAATTTTTTTGTGGGCAAAGCCCACAACAAACCAGACTCCCACAGTTGGAGGCTTATGGCTACTAAACACACTCTAGGCAAGACTGTTGCTGCAGGTGTCAACCATTTGCACACCCCCTTGCTTCTATTTGAAAAATCCATTGCTTTCTCTTGCTGCAGTTTCAATCAAGTCATTAAGTTGTAAGCAAGCAGACGCAAATACTTGTATCTAAAGTAACACAATATTTTTTCTTGTGTTCAGCTGTGAATTAGAAAAAAGTTGTAAACCACTTCCTAGGGACTCTCCTTGGGATTCTGTTGGGAGACTCAAAGAAGTAGAAAAACACACTGCCTACTTTCACACTGACTGTCTCTGCAGGCAGGTTTCCCGAAACTCCATTTAAAATACGGACAAAGACTAGTCACCACTACAGCAAGCCAGTGTTACGCAATGCTCCAAGGAGGAAGAACAGGACTACAAAGCAGTAACTCCTCTCATCTAGATGGAGTTCTCATCCAAGTGAGGAGAACTGACATTTTTGTTGCGAAGTAACGGGCCAGATCACTGAGTAGCTGGGTTACATGTTAGAAAACATAGGAAGAACAAGCTTGCCACATACAAAGGGGTACAACTTTTAATTATTATATTTCATTCAGAAATAGCACTTAGTTATCCTACATTTATTTATTTAGTTATCCTACATTTCAAAGCAGGAACCAACCCAACTTCTGTGCAATATATCACATTCCAACACCCAAACCCATACCCAAATCTATTTTAGGATGCATAAATAACCCTTTAATTTTCCAAAACAGGGATGACAGGACAGCACCTAAGGCTGAAAGCCCATAGATCCCTACTAGACACAGGCATCCAGTTCTTGCCAGGGAAGCCTTACACAGCACCAGTGCACTGCTCCTTTATCACTGTCATGGCTCAACCCCAGCCAAGCCTCAGCACCACATAGCCGCTCACTCACCCTCCCCCCTCCTAGGGATGGGGGAGAGAACTAAAGGGGTAAAGGGAAAAAAGACTCGCATGTTGAGATAAGAACAGTTTAATAACTAAACTACAATGAAATTGAAAATATTTATAATATTAATAACTAAACTACAATGAAATTGAAAATATTTATAATAATAATGATGATAATAATAATATACAAATATACAAATGAGTGATACACAGTGCAACGGCTCACCACCCGATAACCAAAGCCCAGCCCATTTCCAGCTAATGACCCCAGAGTCCCAAAACTGCAGTCCCAGGAAAGAGAAGAGCCTGAGAGTCCAAGAGCCGAGAGAGAGAGAGCATGCACTTCCAGATAGCCCCTCATAATACACTGGGCATGACATGCATGATATGGAATATGCCATTGGCCCATTTGGGTCTCAATGCTAAACCTAAGGTCAGATCCTAAGCCACTAATTGGGGCTGTGCTCCCTCCCAGCTTCTCCTGCACACACCAGCAAAGCAGAGAAGCTGAAAAGTCCTTGACTGTCCTGGCAGCAACTAGAAACATCAGGATGTTATCAGCCTTCTTCTCAGCACAAATACAAAACCTAGCCTCTTACTAGCTACTATGAAAAAAGTTAATTTTGTCCCAGCCAAAACCAGGACAATAATGAATTCTCTTAATGAAATTCAGTATCACGCTGTTGGCACAACTGCAGCTTGAGCTCACCCCACGTGTTTGCCAGCTAATTAATAAACGATCAAAACACAAACAGCATGCATGCATTTACACTCACTCATAAATCATCCTTTATGTTTCACTCTGCTGCGCATTCCACTCATGCAGTTCACAGCTTCCACATATGTGAACATTATGGCACATATGTAATGTTTTAGAAACTAATAGCTGAGCTCGTGAGACCCTACAGGCAGCAAATAAACTTGACTTCCACTTCGTTGTTGGATGTACAATAATTACTGTTGAATGCTACATCTAGTCAATCCTAAGATAAATTAATTTTTTGGCCAGGAAAGAAACTCATAGAAAATGAGAAAACTGAAAGGGGAAAAATGATGATGGAGAGCCAGCTGCTGCATAATGGTCTCTGCTAACAGAGTTACACTGGCAAAAAAACTCTGTAAGAGAAACTGGTTTATGATGCTTATTAAGATACCATAACCCCTCTACCTGTTGGCCACAACATTTAAACTTTCATACCGTGAATGCATGTTTCCAATTCTCACACCTTGGCTGTACATCCTTCATTTTACAGGTGATCTACTACTCTTCCAGATGAAGAAGAGAGGTAAAGGAAAGAATAATTGGATCATTAATTCCTTTGCATGTGAAGCATTTAGGAGGCTGGGAATAATTGGGGGAAAGGCGAAAACACCATAAAAAGAGCTAACAGGGTCATATTTTGGAGAAAAGGCACACATAACCCATGCTGTGATGTCAGGATCAGCAGGAATTTCAGGGAAGCTCTTACACAGAGGTGTGTAAGGGTAAGGAGATGGACAGATTCACTGAGTCTACCTGCAATACCTTTATCACACAGATGTTCTAGAGTCCACAGCAACTTAAGTCTACAGTCACGTGTCCTAGAGCTGGTCCACTAGGTGAGATTCACATAATCTAACATTAGATATTTATGATATACAGCTGAGTTAGTCATCCAAGGCTCTCTTTACAATCGATGGAAAGAAATAAGTATTATTTCATTCAAGACCCAGTTTCATAGAATCATAGAATAATTCAGGTGGACGGGGACCCCAGGAGGCTTCCAGTCCAATCTCCTGATCAAAGAAGGTTCAATACAAGTACAGACCAGATTGCTTGGGGCTTTATCTAGTTCCATCTTGAAAATCTCCAAGGACAGAGACTGTGCAACTTCCTGGGCAGCCTCTGCCAGAGCGTGACTGTTTTCATGATGAAAAAGTTTTTTCTTTATATCCAACCATGACCTCTCTTGTTTCAATTTATGGACATTTTTTTTCATCCTCCTACCATACATCTCAGTCAAGACCCTGGATCCATCTTCTTGATAGTGTCCTCATAGGCACTGCCAGGCACTGTTAGGTCCCTCAAAGCTGTCCCTCCTATCCAACCCAGCTCCACCAGTGACAGGACAAGTGCTCCAGCCACTGACTATCTTGTTGGCCCTCTACTGAACTAGCTCCAGTTTGTAAACATCTTCCTTGCCTCCTTTAGAGGAGGGCCCAAAACTGGACACAGTATGTGGTCCAGATGCAATCTAATGAGCACCAAGTAGAGGAGGATAATCACTGTCTTTCATCTACTGGCTACATTCTTTTTGTTGCAGCCTGGTAACTGCCAGGGCATACAGCTGGTTCATCTCCAGCTTGCTGCCTAGTAACATCACCCAGCATCTTTTCAACAGAGCTGCTACCCACCCACACAGTCCCCAACCTGGATTAGTAAAAAGGCCTCTCCCTTCCCAGAAGCAGAACATGGAATTTCAAAAAGCTCCTGCTACCATGTTCTCCCAGCCTGCCCAGGTCCCTCTGGACAGCAGCCCAGTTCTGAAGCACATCAACTGTACCCACGTATGGGATCATCTGCAAATTGACAAAATCAAGCCCCATTGACTCCTCTGCATCACTGATAAAGTTGTTAAACACAAGAGGTTCCAGAATTGATCTCTCTGGTACTCCATTTGTTACTCCACGTAAAGCCTGACCTATTAACCATCACCCTCTGACCCTAGCCATGCAAACAGCTTTTTATCCATCTTGTTGTCCTTCCAGCTAGACTGCAGGGTCCTAACTTGGATACAAAAATATTTTGGGAGCCGCTGTCAAACTTCCTTGATTAATTCACCCAGAATGACATCTCCTGCTTTCCCTTCATCCACAAATCCAGTCATTTTATCACAGAAGACAATCAGTTTCATCAAGTATGATTTACTCTTGTTAAATCCACGCAGACTGTTCCCAATCACTTTCTTCTCCTTTGTGTGTCCAGAAACATGTTCCAAGAGGATTCACTCAATGATTTACCTGGGAATGAAATGAGGCTGACTACCCTGTAGGGTCCTTGGATTGTCCTTTCTTTTAAAACGGGTGCAACCTTTGCCTTTCTCAAGTGCTGGGAAACTCCCCTGATTTCCATGACCTTTCAAAGATGACTACAAGTGGCCTTGTTATGACATCAGTCAGCTCTCCCAGCACCCTTAGATGCAGCCCATTTGGTCTTAGGAACTCAAGCAACCCCTGTCTTGATCTTCATCCACTGCTGCTAGTCCTGCACCTCCTTAAACCTTGCCTCTAAGCTCAGAGGCCTTGAAGACTGTGTCAGTGAAGACTAAAGCAAAGGAATCACCGAGTATCTCAGTCTTGTCTGACTTGTCACTAAATCACCCATTCCAATCTATCTGATCTCTTTTAGATATTTGATGTAGGATGAGGCAGATCACAACACAAATCTTACTGACTATTTTGGTCTAGGGCTAGACCTCCATTGATTATAATGGCAATTTTGGGTGAAAACTCATATGCAGGTACCTGCAGTGTCCACCCTGCCTACATTTATTCATCTGAATCCTAACTAACCTGTCTACAAAGATCACCCATCTAAAGCTTGAGAGGTTGAGTTGGTCTTTCCAGTTTCCACTGTTTCTCATGCAAAGGTATTTCCTGACTCTGATGCAGTTGTATTCTCTTTTGGTAATCTCCTGTTTAACAAGATTTAGCTCCTGGAACTTAGCCTACATTAAAAAGGTCTTTAGTAATTCCAAACGTTAGTTCATTTCCAACAGAGCAGTAAGGAATGCCAACAAACCAAACCATTTTGACTTTGCTGTTTGTGGTATCATTTCCCAAACTCTATTCTTGAACTGAAATCACTTCACTCTTTCTTAAAGAAAAGGTTCTGAATGTAAAGGTTACAATCACTGTTGTTCCTCTGAAAATGTTCCATTACCACTGCATTTTTTATTAAGGTATTCTACTGCGCACAAAAGCTATTTTCACTGAGTTGTATAAATATTTGATGTAGCTCAGTTGACAAAAAGCTATTTTGATGTTCTTGCTTCTGATTTACAAGAAGTATATGGGAAAAGATTTCTTACTTTACCATGACAGCTTTCCTAGTGGGCAACAATTTTCCCCTTGTTGTCTTTGAACTACGAATCCCCCTTTATCTAGGAAACTAACCTTTAGGCTGCTGTTGGTCTCAACGAGGAAAACTAGCTATCTGTGGTTTTATGTGGCATGTGATCTGAACGTTGGCCCTTGCTTCATATTTACATTCCTCCCTTGTCCTGAATCTTTTAACTTTCAGTATATACAGAGAAAATAATTCCATATGGATGATAAAAATTCCAACAACTTCACTGGCCACAGGCATCACCGGTTCACCTCTGGCACAGGCAGTGCAAATATGACAGAGACAATCAATCTGACCCTCTAAAAACCTGACTACTTTCCTCTTCACAGAATCACAGAATGTTAAGGATTGGAAGGGACCTCAAAAGATCATCTAGTCCAATCCCCCTGCCGGAGCAGGAACACCTAGATCAGATCACACAGGAACGCATCCAGGCGGGCTTTGAATGTCTCCAGAGAAGGAGACTCCACACCCTCTCTGGGCAGCCTGTTCCAGTGCTCTGTCACCCTCACTGCAAAGAAGTTTTTTCTCATATTCAAGTGGAACCTCCCATGTTCCAGCTTGAGCCCATTGCCCCTTGTCCTATCACTGGATGTCACAGAGAAGAGCCTGGCTCCATCCTCCTGACACTCACCCTTCACATATTTATAAACATTCATTAGGTCACCCCTCAGTCTCCTCTTTTCCAGACTAAAGAGACCCAGCTGCCTCAGCCTTTCCTCATAAGGGAGATGCTCCATTCCCTTAATCATCCTCGTGGCTCTGCGCTGGACTCTCTCCAGCAGTTCCCTGTTTCTCTTGAACTGAGGGGCCCAGAACTGGACACAATATTCCAGATGCGGTCTCACCAGGGCAGAGTAGAGGGGGAGGAGAACCTCTTTTGACCTACTGACCACCCCCCTTCTGATACACCCCAGGATGCCATTGGCCTTCTTGGCCACGAGGGCGCAGTGCTGGCCCATGGTCATCCTGCTGGCCACCAGGACCCCCAGGTCCCTCTCCTCTACACTACTCTCCAAGAGGTCAGTGCCCAACTTATACTGGAACCTGGTGTTGTTCTTGCCCAGATGCAAGACTCTACACTTGCTCTTGTTAAATTGCATTAAATTTTTCCACGCCCAAATCTCCAGCCTGTCTAGGTCTCGCTGGATGGAAGCACAGCCTTCTGGCGTGTCAGCCACTCCTCCCAGTTTCGTATCATCAGCAAACTTGCTGAGGGTGCACTCTATTCCCTCATCCAAGTCGTTGATGAATATATTGAATAGCACAGGTCCCAATACCGAACCCTGGGGGACTCCACTAGATACAGGCCTCCAACTAGACTCCATCCCATTCACCACAACTCTCTGGCTTCTTTTCTCCAGCCAGTTCACAATCCATCTCACTACCCGATCATCCAGATCACACTTCCTCAGTTTAGCCGCGAGGATACTGTGGGAGACGGTAGAATTAGCAGAATTAGCAGTGACGTGAGTGAGATGAAAAACACCAGCAAGTAACTGAACTCCAAATGTAAATAACTGTTATTTCTCAACAGAAGAACAATGAAGGTCTGAGCAAGCCGCTGTTTCTAACTTGCTAGCAAAATCTGAATACATTTAATATATGGCGTAACTCTGTGTGGTTTACATATTGTAATTTGCAACTACATTTCTGTTTATAATTATCTGGTACAATAAGCAAAAAAAATCCCAATTGCTATCAACGAACTTTAAAACTCTTTTGAAGACTAATTATTAAACTGCTGGCAGAAGGAAGAAACAGATTTATGACTACTGACAATCTGGAAATCTTCACTTCATTGGGTATTCCAAGGACAAGGGGGAAAAGAAGATGATAACAAGTCTTTTAAGGCTAATAAGGAAAATAATGAATTCATACTCAAAGCCAAAGAGGAAACCAGTACCCAGAACAACGAAATGGGATATAACCAATTAAAGAAAGTATGCTAATATTACCTTAATTTAGAAAGGGATTAATCAGTGAATAAGGAGACCAGCTACGAAGAGCTGGATAGGCTGCCATAAAGGACTACAAAAAAGTAAGGAGCTGAGAAGCCCTCAGCCCCGTCTTTCTTCTCTCCTCCCTACTTTGGGTTGTTTCATACCGGCTGGCATATGAGTGAAAAAGCTGTTCCATTTCTCTGCAGTATAGGAAAATTTTAGAATTTAATTCATAAACATTTAACTGCGACTGATAGCAATTTACAGATGTTCTTAGCAAATGTTCTTCTAACAGCATGGGCATGTTCACAGCATTTTAACCTAACTGTTTCAATTAATACACTTTTAGTAACCTTAATTCTGAGCTGACTTCTAAACCTCTTCTTCCTGTAACCCTAAAAGGCTAATAAAAATGTTCTCTCATTATTCATCTTCAACCTCTAATCTAAATTAATCCTGAATCTGTCCTCTTTTACATAATTCGTTGTCCTGTTTACGTTGAAACTTTACTGTCATCATTCAAGCCTCCTTTATCTATGTCTCCAGGCAGTTATCCAGCACTCCTCGCTCTGGTATCCAAGTATCACAAACTTCCCCCAAGGCCTCTGTTATGTAAATGAATTTAGAAGTTTAAATAACAGAAAAATGATATGTTTAAAGCATTTTAGAGTGCACTGATAAGCAGTTTTTATTAAAGAAAACTCCGAACCTGATAGAGCCAATTAGATTTGCCTCTATGAGTTGCAATTTATACACATGAAGTAAATCATCATCTGTTTTTAAGCAAGTTAACTAGCAATTACAAGGCTTTCCAGGAAGCTGTGTGAAAGCATTCCACCAGATGAACTTTAGACCTTCCTTTTTTGCTACTTGCTTGCAAAATGAAAAATTAGGATTGCCTAATGTTTTTCCTGATTGACTTTTACCAGAACCAACTCATATTACTGTGTTTTATCCTGGGTCCTGGAATTCTGACCAGCAGCAAAATGGGAAGAAGATGCTCTGGAAGCAGCTCCCCTATAATTTTGAGGCACAAGCCTACGAATCTTAGTAGCAGTGCCCAATCAATGGGCTACCACATCTCTTTGGAAGAACGCAAACCAAACCAAAATTAGGTGAAAGATTCAGCCATAAGCACTTTAATCATGAAGTATAATAGTCACACAATTTTCCAGTGAAATTAATCTGTCTGTAACGTCAACATTTTTATGTTCAAGCACTTCCCTTGGTTTGTTCTCATGGTCCCTTGGTTATGTCTTTCAGATCCCAGCTACACACCCAAGTCTTTCTCTGTACAGCAGGCTTGTCTTCAGAGACACCACAGTGGCCGTGAGTGCAGAACAGACTGGCTACAGTGTTAAGCTGGTTTCAGTGTCACATTTTCACATCAATCAAAATCCTGTTTTTCAGTCTTCTCTTCTTAAATTAAGACCAACATCTATCCATCATTTTTATGAACACTAGCTAGGATGAAACATAGAAGACAATTTTACAAAACACTGTGCCATGAAGGTAGAAAGGGTCTCCGAGAGAACTGGGAGTAACTGACTGCAAGTTGGCCAGATGAAACTGGAGGGTCCTTACGCTGACCTGCAATCAGACCCAGACACAGCATCTGGCCGGACAGCTAAGAGGAAAGCCACTCTTCCATTTATGTCATCTGTTTTACAATCTTATTAGTTTAATTCATTTTACTTGGTATTGTTTATTAACTTTGTATATTTCTGCACTTACAGGATCATCTCTAGTATGTTTATAAAACACAATACATGATCTGTTTTCCTTATTCAAATGCCAAAATATTTCCTGTGCCTTCATTCCACTTCACTGAAATAGGCTGATCTAAAACAAATCTCCCCCAAGCCTGTATTAAAGCACCTCCCAAATGTCTTCTCTTCAAAGATAATGACCTCTATTAGAGGAGAAAGGAAAATAATAACAGCATAATGCTTTCTGTAATTTCCATACCATTTACCATTCCAAGGCTGAAGATCGCGTTTACCAGTGAGCCTCCTTTCCTGAAGTGATCTGTCATGTGCTCCAGCCAATTTGCTTCTAAGCTGTTGACAGTCTGCCCATTCCTAGTGATCCTCATAGGGATAGTCAGTGTATAATACTGGCTGCATCTTTGTGGGGTTTTTGGCTTGTTGAAGAGAGCGAAGATCTCTGCTTCTACCAAAAAGCAAAAAAATGGAGTAATGAAACAACTGTATCATGAAATTTCAGCTAAAACAACGTATAACCCACTGTTTGCCCTTGCCTGATTACACTGGGCAACTGCAAAAAAACACTTTGGGTTGCGTTATCTCCTTAATACATTTCTGCAGTGTCCAACACAGTAGGATCCCAAAACCCAATATGATATTTTGATTGCTGTTACAATATTTGTTACTAATAATGGATTCACTGTTGATAATAAACATTTAAAGACTATAATACCTGAGTACTAATGCACAACTCCCCTACTGGAGTTATCAGTGTAAACCAAGATAGGAAACACGCTCCACAAACTGCTCTAAGTACTATCACAGTCACGAAATCACTGAAAATCAATGCACAGAATACCTTTATTTTTCTACTGAATTAATTGTTTAAGAGCTGTGACATTGAGGACAATTTAAATATGAAGTCTTACTGCAAATTTAGGAGGAACTGCATTCTGTAGATTATGGTCATTAAACTGAAGTAATAAATAACTTGGTTTTGATAATACAATGGCAGGGAACCAGCAAGTAGTAGTCTCATCTAAAGAAAATGCAACAAATCATTAATGTAGAGACTATGCTAGCTGGTTAGTTGATTTACTCTGGGTCTGAGCCAAGGTGAGATATTAACACAACAGCAAACGAATTTTGAAAGTGGAATTGTGAAGGGTCTTACAAATTAGAACATTTTCTAAACTCTGCTCCTTTTGTCCTCTAGAGTATCACAGGAACAGTTAATATAGGCTTACCATCACAAAAAAAGTCACTGTTAACAGCAAAGCTGAGCTTTCACAGCCCTAAAACTGGAAGTAAGTTTAAGTGCACATACACCTTCCAAATTCTCAGAAGGGTATAACCATCAATAAAATTACCAATAAAAAAACTTTGGACATTATTATTTTACTTATTAATGGACATGGAAATTAATAATAAAATTTCTATTGACTTCGAAATGGCAAAAAATCTCCCAAAATAAATTAGTATAAAAGGTAAAGACATTATATGAATTTCACTCATTCAATAAGCTCCTCTTGTTTCAAAGTTGTTATTATATTCTAATCTCAAGTATTAAAGTACAGAAAGCGATGTCAAGAGAAATGGATAGACTGCTCTCTAACAAACAGCACCGAGCAAGAAGTAGTGTGTAAATCAAGAAAGATATTGTAAGGGAGAAGCTCAGAGACAGACTAGCAGCACTGCTAGAGAGAACTAGAAGAGAGCAGGAAGCTTACAATGTAACCAAACACGAAAAAGAGACCTAATGATCTCAGACATGAACCGTGATTAAAATGGAATGAATGAGCACTACAAAATATTCAGGAAAAAAAATGAGGAGGCATAAAAATAACACTCGAGTAGTATAAAACCTGAAATAAAGAACAAAATTAAGATTTCACAAATAGTAAGAAATATTAAATCCTTTTTCTGAAGTTTTCTGTAGGGAAGAAGGAGTTCAAGAGTGGTAACTTCCTATGGAACAAGTAGGCTAACTGGAAAAAAAAGAAACACCTGATGCTTTCTGCCTTCACGTTCCCAAGGAAGGATGGAGAACTGGTGCCAAAGATTGAAATACATTTTCCATGAGAGGAAAAGGGAGTGCTGTAATAACAAAAATTCATATAAGAGTAATAAAGAAATCAGCAATGTTGTACCAGCAATAGATTTGGAAAAATCCTACTATAGGTGAACTGTCACATAAAACTGCTTTCTCAGACCTCCAGTCTTGGAAAGTTATTTACATAACTGACAAATTTGAAAAACTGTATGATAAATAAATAAATACAAAAAGCACTCAGAGAGAGAAAGAGAAATAAGGAAACTAAAGGAATTTTTAAAATAAAACCTCTTATATGGCAAATCAGCAGCTGTAGTAAAATCCTGGAGTGCTACAGACAGATAGAAGTTGGGAAGATTAGAGATGATCAGCTTCACATTACGCAGAAATATTAAAAACATGGTTACTTGTAACAAAAGATTTCCACTGTTCAGTATGGAGAAGAATAGCATCAAAAAGATGATTAAGTCTGCTAGGTTAGCTCACTCAAAGACAGCATACATAAAAAGAGAAAGTACTGGTCTGATTAGAGTTCGAGATAGCCAATTTAGAACTATAAAACTGAGAGAGGTTTTATAATGTGTAAGATTCTAGTGTAAACCAGAACAATTTTTTCGAATAATAACTGTTTCGATCAAATCTGGCTGTTCCCTTGCCCAGCAAAAATTGAAGAAAGCATTGTGAAAGGTTACTAGAGTATGATCCAAATCTGATGGCAAAAAGCTAATTACATCAAAATGCAACGGAAACCAAGACAATAGTCCAAGGAGGGTACAATGCAAAGGCATTCTCGTTCCTACATGTAAAATCCCCAAAGGGGCAGGACTGTTCGAATCTATGTAAGACATAAAGAATAGGGATAAATTAATGTCAAGGGCAATACTAGCTGAAAGGAATGTAGATGGAATTTCCTTACGTACGTTTGTAGATTGTAAGGCAAGTAAGCGAAGTGGTAAGAGAAATGAGTACACACTGTTTTCTAGGATTTAAGCAAATACGAGGTTTAAACTGGAAACAGGGCAAGAATATTTTTTTTGATGACTTTTCATTTTCTGAATTACTCTGGTCTACATCCTATTTTGAACTACAACTCCTGCTCCTGAAGCAGCCTCTGAGCAACAAACAACTTAAGGAGGGTACTTGGAGACCTCAGCTGAGACTTTTGGGTTTTGATGGCATAATATTACATTTAAAAGTGGAAAGCACACCTGAGGAGAAATATGTCAAAGAAATGAATGAAAGAAAACTGGTATATGAAGAATAATCTCACAAAAAATTGAGAACTGGAACGCAAATTATTAGGAGCACCATTGCCAGGAGGACCATTATTATGAATCAGCAAACACGAGCCATTAACAAAAATAACTGCTGCTTTCCAGTAATTACAATTCTGACTGTAGCACTGAGCCCAGTCTGACTACAGGATACTTAGGAGACTTCAGAGTCCAGATCACATACATTCCTGCTGTTCCTGATGTGGTTTAATTTCAGCTATCTGTTCACCTGCTACAAAGTGGCTAGCTGTGATATGGCTTTATGACTTATTCCTTCTATTGCTGCAAAATCTCCTCAGGAAGATTAGAAGGGCTTTTTATTCAAATAGACAAAAAGGATACAAAGATCAAGAACTCTCAGGGTACCACAGCTAATACCGAAATGAACCAATTCAGCTGCACAGCAGACAAGGATAAGTCTTTACACTCAGGCATACAAGTGGGCCATACAAAGCTGCACCTGCTTGTACCATCTCATAATTTGCCATCTGACTTACACTCAGTTGTTGTGAACTGTGTAACCACACTGAAATCAGACTGAATGGCTCATTTGGTGCATCTTTTCTTTGTTATTACACTGGTAAGGTTCTTCCTACATCCCCACCCCCCAAAATGAGCCGGGAAGATAACCGAGGTAATTTTAACTTGGCTTTTATGTATGAGAGGTCACTACAATACTTACTGCCAGTAAGTGGTTTTAAGCATCGTGCTGGTGTTTCATTCTCTGCAAGTCCATTCGGCTTGTCTGCTGCTTCTGTTACACTTGGGTTTGCATGTTGAAACTGTTCCTCGTTTTGCTTCACAGACTTGAGATTCAGCTCTTCAGCAGCCTGTCCTTCACCTCTCCAGCCCTCCCTGGATGTGCCACATTGGTCAGCACTTTCCTCACTCAGTGCTGGAGTACTGCATCCATTAATGCCATCTATTTTTTCGCCATCCAATGAAGCATGATCCTCAGGGTAATTTGAAACATTTTTATTATCTCTTGATTGCACAGAGTTGTTACTAGAGGGTGTCAGGGAGGCGCTGACAAGAGAGTTCTTTTGGGAATGGTACTGAGGTATAATTCCAACAAATTTCAAGCCTTGACTTGCAGCATCTTGAATCTACAAGTCAAAGAAGATTAGATTTTTAACTGTCAAGCTGTCTTGGCTAAATAGAAATACAGAAAATAACACCATTCAAGGCAGCTAGCATGTCATTTTGCTTCTTTTGTCCACTACAACAAGAAATAGTCATGTTAACATTTACAGAAAAAGTTTAATTCCAGAGAAGCAGGATGAAAAGTTCCCTAAATTGCCTGAAATAATGTGAAAGTGGAGGAAAAAAGAAATAAGAAAAGAGAAAACAGAAAAGAAAAAAAGAAGAAAAAAGAGAGAGAAAATGCCTACATATTTCTTCACAAGGGATAAAGTATCTGTTAGAAAAGTTTATTTATGCTAGGTTACCAGAAATGGTATTACTCAATACCAATCTTATGCAGTCAGGGACTTAACATTACATCTTCTGCTGTTTTAGGTGTGTGATTATGACATTTATGCAAGGAAAAGGTCATTAATTCTCTCTGTTATAGGCACCATTAAAACAACAGTTGTTGTTCGTTCTATTCTAGATTGAGACACAAATGGCAAGTCTTCACATAATGAGCACATAAAAGCAAAGCTTTTTCAATACATTACTTTTGGGAAGATACAGAACTCAGAAGAGAAAAAGGAGCTGTGAGATGAGCTAAGAAGAAGAAAAACTGAAACTAAGGGGGACTATTATTAATCCTGTACGCTTTATGTAAAGGAGGAAAATGAAGGAATCAAATCACAAAAGATTCTTAGAAAAAAGCACTGGGCTAGTAGTAATGAGAACCAGATAGAGAGGGAATTAAGTAAGGAAGGCTTGAGATGAAGCAGAAAAAGAAACCTCTTTTAGGTAGACTCAGCACCATGGATGCACCATCCATTCGGGTCACCAGCCTCACACTCCTCAAACCCAGGAGAAGCAGAAGTGAGAGCCAGACTTCCGTGAAAACATGAGTGTCTGCCAATTCATTTATCAAAATCACCCACTGAAAAGGAAAGGTTTCCATGTAATGTACACTCTTCATATAATATAAAATCTAAACATGCATAAGTATTTCAAAAATAAATGCCTTGAGGATGGAGAAATAATCTAACTTTCCCTGCATACCACGTAATTCCAGAAAGTTAAAGTGTCTTAATTATTTTCCAAGGCTGAATTTAGTATGAACTTATGTGAAACAGTTCAGGCCTTTTTTTTTCAATAGCAAGTAAATAGGAAGAATTTTGTACAACTTTTTTTTTTTTTTAAATTTAAGAGGAAGCTCATTTCTGCCTCTTCCCTACCGAGAACTTTTTTTTTTTTTTAAATGAATTATCTACTTCCTGGCAACGTATTACTGTTCTGAACACAAAAACCTACAGATGATACCTGATCAAGTTGTTCCTCTTTCAAACCACTATTATATTTTCCATGTTAAGTTAACTCTTAATTCCGTTATCACAGGAACTTAAACAGAGCTCTCCAGGAAACAAGGCAATGGTCTTCACAGGTGTTCAGCCTGGCAAACATGGAATGCTGACTTAATTAAAGCTCATTGCTAAAGAGGACAACAGCCTCCAAATAAAAACACTACTAGCAGTATCCTGATCAAATTAATATGTCTACAAAGAAAGTTAGCATGTAACTAGCTTGCTCAGAAAGGTTTAAGCGAATGTCAATGATCGATGCATTCATAATACGCTTCACGGCCCTGACTCCCTGTTGTAACTTTACAAATACTTTTTTATACAATGATAGAGTTACAAATAATTCCGTTAAACTTTTATCAATAATCTATAGACACATCACTACATTTGTTTAGTAGGTTGCAGGGTAGCTCATTATAGAAATTTAACTAGTATGTAACTATTAAAGAGTTTGAGGATAGTACGTATGTAGTAATTTTATTTGTCTGGGTGAATAAAGATTCCTTGTCAAGCTCCATCAGACTCTCCCATGCTGTAATTTGGATGACAACAGCTTTCACAGCTATTGTAACAATTTTTTACGGTCTTGGCTCACTCAAAAAAAATTTATTTGTTCTAAGGAATACCTGATGCTGAGGTTTTTCTTCTGAGGCTCTTGTTCTCAGAATGGAAATAGAAGGAACTAAAGACTGAATGACAGTCTAAGCCGTACTAGCCTGACAGTTTAGCAATGAATGCATCTTCAAGGCCCTTTCCCAATAAGTTAATTGGTAGTATACAGAATACAAAATCTTATTTAAACTTATATTTCAAATTTTCCCAATTAAATAAGGGAGAACCAAGCATCTCATTATGCCATTTTAACAGGAAATGTTACATCAACAGTGCAATGAAAGCTGCAGAACAGCGAAGTGATGCATTAACAGATGCCAACAGTCCTTCCAACTTTCCACAAAACCATGAAGAGGCTAGGTCTCATCATAAATAAAATATAAAGCCTGAACATTTTCAAGCTACAAACACGGACAATTTGATTTTTCAGCATCCTGTTGAGAGCTTAAATAGTACAAAATTGTAGTTGCTTTCTGTCATGGTTTAACCCCAGCCAGCAATAATCACCTCACAGCTTCTCGCTCACTCCCCCCAAGTAGGTTGGGGCAGAGAATCAGAAGGGTAAAAGTGAGAAAACTCCTGGGTTAAGATAAAGATGGTTCAACGGGTAAAGCAAAAGCTGCATGCACAAGCAAAGCAAACCAAGGAATTTACTCACTGCTTCCCATCAGCAGGCAGATGTTCAGCCATCTCCAGGAGAGCAGGGCTCTATCACGTTAACAGTACTTGTGGAGACAAACACCATCAACTCTGATCATCCTCCCCTTCCTTCTTTTTCCTCCCACTTTATATGCTGAGCATGATGTCATACGGTACGGAATGTCCCTTTGGTCAGTTGGGGTCAGCTGTCCCAGCCGTGTCCCCTCCCAGCTCCTTCTGCACCCCCAGTGTACCCGCTGGTGGGGAGGCATGAGGAGCAGAAAAGGCCTTGATGCTGTGTAAGCTCTGCTCAGCTGTAACTAAACCATCCCTGTGTTACCAACACCATTTTCAGCACAAATCCAAACCACAGTCCCATACTAGCTACTGTGAAGAAAATTAACTCTGCCCCAGCCGAAACAAGCACACCTCCACATTCAGAATGAATTATGCGTACATTATGAATTATGCAGCATGTGTACATCCACATTTCCTGTTTCCTGTATTTGAAATATTGAGTATTTGAATTATAAAAGACAAAAACCCAGACTTAAACAAGCTCAAACCTCAGTACCCGGACAGATTGTGCACAGGAGCTACACAGAGCAGAAGGACTGTTTCTACCAGCCACCTGAGGGTTTTGGACCCTTTAAGGCATCCGGCACTGGTACACACAGACAGATATGTTCCAGCCTTTTGGGAAAATATCTTAACAGATGCGGTGTTGGGAATCAGTAAGAGCGCAATGCACGAGAGAAAGCAGGGGTAAAGCTGAATGGAATGGGAAGAACATGATCCCACTTTGACAGGGTCACCCAGAACATATTCCAGATCGGATAAATACTACAATTACTTGCCTTTATGTGCCAGTTTAGACTACTAACAAAGGTTACTAACAAAGGACCTTGTCATACTACATTGTACGACTAAATGAGAGGAAAAAGCGTAAAAAGCAAAACTGCATTTCCACCACTTACCACATCAGACAAAATCTAGATTAAAAACGCCCTTACATTAGGTGATCCATACTAATTTCAATTGTTTTACTGACCTTTTTTGTATTTTATCCTACATACTTACTCTTTACAACTTGAGAAATTTTTAAAAGGGAAATTCCAGCAAAATTTAAAATTAAAAAAAAAAAATTGTTCTTTGGTTCTCTCCCCAAATAGGAACAGAAACATTTTTACTGCCTCATAAAGTGCTGCTTGGCTATAATAAACAGGTCTCTGTCACAAAAGATGTTATTGTTCAACAACAGAAGCAGAACTCAACTCATTTATTTCAATCTGGATAAACCCCCAAGTGGGTACATCCAAATCAGTTTATAACTCACTTGCAACAAATTGGATTTATGGTGGCTTAAAAATAGAACCTGCTTAAAGAAGGGGTGAAATTTCATGTGTACAGAGGCCGAGGCAGTTAAAGAATTTAATGTCATCCCCGTAATTTGCTTGATTAGAAACCTGGCATTTCCCCTGAAGGGAAAAAAATGACAGATTTGGCCTTTGCTATCTGTGAAATAAAGATCAAATCTCCCTAGCAGAAATAGGAACAAGCACCATGTCCAACCCTGATGTCACTGCCTTAATTGAATTTTAGCTGAGGCATGTCTGTTAATATTTCTTAACATTTGTGAAGTGTTATTGTTTATTTCAGAACTGACTGACCATTACTTTATACTGCATTTGGAAAAAAGAAACTATCAGCAGCACAAAGCAGTGTCACTAAACATTATGTTCATGTAGCAAATTAATGTCTTACATTTTGAATACTCTGGTTCTCTTGAAGGCTCCCTATCTAATTAGAAAACGGCTCACAGTCTAATTTAAAGACCTGCGAAACCACACCTGGCAATATTATGGCTGAACGATGAAATACTCTTTTCTGAGAACTACTTGTTTTTAAAACATAGACCTCACAACCATGAAAGAAGTGCAGAGATTCCAGGCTGAAAGCTCATTTTCAACAGCCATATACAGGTTTTATTTTCAAATCTACTTAGAATAAAGACATTTGGCAGGTTCACTGTACAGTACACATATTGTTTGTGATTCTGCGTTTCTTGTTGGATTATCAGCTCTGTAATAATCTCATATTCATAGCAAGTACGATGGTACTACTTATAAATATAGAAGCTCAAGGATATAGATCCCATGCTGAACATAATCATATACTTTTGTCAGCTTTGGTAATTGCTTCCAGGGAGATTCTGTACATTTCTCCCATGGGATGGCACACAGCAAATCAAACACTTCCCACAAGCTCAGGATAGTATTCCACCCACATCAATAAACATGGGAAACAATGCACAGAAATTTAATAACGAGGATCTCTCTCAGATAACTATTTTTAAACAAATGATTTAATAAGACAAGTATTAGGAATCCCTATTAACTCTTGTATGCCAGGAGCTGGTCATTTTTGGGATGCATCCAGAGGAAAAGCAGTTTTACTAATGTCATCAGGTCACCCCAGTTTGTACCAGCCCTAAATGGTCTCAAGGCTTATACTTCCTGATGATCTGCTAAAAAACACCTTCAAACCCTAGGCATTAGGACTGGACATTTAATTAACAGGTTTGCTATACAGTTCATGACATAAGAAGGTACCAAAAGAATGCTGTATAGCAACATGGTAAAAGTGACTGCTGCTAATATAAAACCAAACAACAGAAACAATTTATAAAGAGCACACATAACAAAAATGTGCTTGGAGAAAGGACAACATTCTCCATGTGCAATGAACTGATTTTTTGATGGTCAGGCGTATTGAGTTAGCTCTGCAGGAAACTAAGAGAAAGACTGCTACTTAGTCCTACTGATGGGAAAACATATGGCTTTTGAAACAATAGCTGGGTTAACTTTGCTCAGAGCTGTCTAAAATCTTTTTTAAGACAAGCATAAGCTGTCTTAGCCAATAAAATAAATTCTCGTCTATTTGTTGGTTGTTTTTAAAAGAACAATGTTAGAGGCATTAGATCTCATAATGTGTACCAGAAACAAAATCATTATTTTTCTATCTTCTTTTTAGGATTCAAGCAAGTCTCCTTTGACAACAGACATAGAACCCAGGATATTCATGCAAAGAACACGACCTTGTGGTTTGACGGGAACACTCAGTACTGCATGCCAGGAGTTGGACCTGGAAAAGGACGTTCAAGACTACTGTCTTTCAACTGTGTCCTCCTTCACTAATATTTAGTAGTACATGTTTCACCACAAACACTGAACATCCCCCTTCTGGTTTGTTCACTTCTAAAAACAAACATTTAAAATTAAGACAGGCTTTTAGTTTGCCTCCGATATGTTCTGTAGGTCTCACATGCTGCTGCCTGAGAAGACAGCAACAGTCACAAGAATTTACTGCTTATTTTAAATCCAATTAAGTTTAGCTAATGTTCTGAAGGAGGGGTTTAGTTATTTCTAAATGACTCACGACTTCTGCGACTTTGGCATTTTTGCACCTCTACTACTAATTACAAAAAAAAGATAATTATACTAATGAAACAGCTTGCAGCAACTGCTAACCATTTCTCTGCCCTGTTACTCTGAGACTGCTTCATTACTCGCAGGTTTCAATTCTAACTAGCATGCTCTGTCACTTAAGCCTGTACCTCCTATGCATTTTTAACCTATTCCAGATTACACACACCAATTCTGAACTTGAGATATATTTATATGAACATAGGCTATCTAAGTAAATATAAATGTAGCTGTTAGAAAATCAAATCCCAATCTGCATTCAGGCTTTCAAATTACCAAGTATTTTCATCGTCAATTACATCAAAATAGGCCATCAGGGATAAAACACTGGAGGGATGCCTTGAAAAATGCTACCATAATCCCAAACCACAGAGTCATCCTTTAAGCAGTGTTGTTGACAGTGTTTATATTGATACTTCAAATGAAAACCTTGACCAGAATTTTACCCTTCAGGAACTTTAGATAAGACTATTAGAATAAAGTTGATAGATCCACAAGATGATAACAGAGTCCAAAAACAAACCCAAAAGTTAAAAACTAATCAGTTGATTGAAGAAACAGGCATACACTGCCTTTTCGTCTTTGCAGTACACAGCCCATTCAACGGAAACACTGACTTGAAACCTGAAGTTCTTGCTGCATTGGTGGTAGAGCGTAACTAGGCACTGAACAGGGAAAAGAAAGCAAGCTTTGCAGTTTTACATGTTCATTGGTAGGAGCATCTGCAAAAGAGAACTGAAAGCTACAAAGAGAACAAGAAGAAATTTAGTGAAGCAAGTAGCTACTGCAACCTACTGCTATGCCAAATAACAGGAGATAGGCTGGTAAGACAGTACTGCCAAGGGATATTAAGTTACAGTGAGCCGTATGTCTCCCGCTACTGAAGCAAGGCAGTGATGAGAGGAACAACTTGAAATTCCTCTCCAGCTTGCATGAGCTGTTCATTCATTCCTGATAACAACATAACCGTACTAAACATACAGCACGGCGTGGTGCAAGTACAGTTGTTCCTTTCAACATACCTCACTAGATGACAGCTCTTGAAACCACACTATCTCATCCTCAGTGGCCTTGGGTGCAATGATGCTTCTCAAAGTACTGTCTTATTTTAGCATCTGTTCCTTCACAGAGCTGGCAAAGAGTGATCTTTGTTGGACACAGGCTACAAAGGTTCTGCGACTGTAGTACCTGCCCAAAACCCATTTAACATACCCGCGTCCTCCCATTCTTACCCTAAACTCTGAAAAGAAATACTGAGTGTATCATAGCTATTCCCAAAAAATTGTTCTAGACCTGGGATAAACCGCTACAGAGCAGCCAGTTATGCTAACTTAATCCAAACACCTGAAACACACTGCCAAAAAAAGTCCGTAGAAACTTTGTCCCAAGTGCTTGCTCTAGAGAACAGGCATTTTCAAAATGCAGACCATGTCTTGTGTACGAATCTTTTGAGAGAAACACCAATACTAGTGGGTGAACATACGCAAGGGGAAAATAAAGATTTATAGAGATGGGTGGTTGAGCGTTGTATCTAACAACCACTTTAGCTGGATGAACACAATTCAGTGCTCTTTGTAGAATGCGATAGAACAGTCACTTATTCATGATCAACTAGCACTCGTGTTTCAAAGCTGGCACACTGGTTTATTCCATTTCTGTCCTAAGCAACGAAAACAAAAACCCAAAAGGTTCAGGACAACAGGAATAATTTAAAAATTAAGAATTCAGTCTCAAACTTACAGACTTTACATTCAATTTGCAGGGAGCACTTTCTTTTATCTTTATACATACCAAAGAGTGTTTCTTTAAAAATCACATTGTTTCATCAAGCCATCTGTTGCTTGTAGCCAAAATTGCAATTTGAACAATTTGCCCACATTTTATTTTAGCACAGTATAAAATATTATCATATTTACTGTTATTTTTTTAAAAAGTTATTTTTCCCACCAGACCCAAGTGGAATCATTAAAAACGTCAACTACGTACTTTATAACATCTATTTTTATCTTGGTCAAGAGGATGACTCTAAAAGCTGCTAGGGGCAAGGATTATAAAAGCACAAACAGGCTCCTGGGAGAGTCCTGAAAATAGTTTTCAATATTCATGGAAGATATATATCAACGCCACTCTCGCAGAGCTTAGTCAAAAGAACACAATTTGAAAGAAGCTTAACCAAGAACAGATGTTTCCCTTCACACCAGGCTGCTTAAAATACAGTATATGCTATTTTTTACCATCTCTTGTTATATATACACTTACAAAATGTTAACAAAAAGCACCTTAATAAATATTATCACAGCAGACACAAACAGCTGAACCACTGATGTGGAGTTTCAACTTCTGCTTCCTGACCATACCTACTTCTAAGACCCAAATACTTAAAAATAAAATCAGGGCTTTGTTTGCACTGAAAACATGCAGAAAACAAAGCATTCAGCTAAGTGCTCAGCAATGGTTTTCATTACAATGCGCTAAAGAAATAAAAGTATTGTTCTTTTGCAAATACCCTGGAGAATGGAGGTTTTGGGGTGGGATTTTTTTGTTTTGTTTTAAGGATGGAAATGATTTTAGAAAAGGTTGAGATCACATCTAGATAAGTAATCCTAGGTAATAAACAGTACTCTAAAGGGCTCATTTTCAAGCCACAGAAGTAAATTTGAACTGGTTATTCATTTGAAAAATGACCCTGTGAGCAACACTGAAGACTCCATTTCTTCCCTCTTCTATCTTTTGCTGCCACCTGCTCAGACTGTATACCCTTCAAGAAATTTCTGAACAGGCCAGCTAAAACATATCTAAAGTCAAGAATAATGCTTAGGATTACCATAACCATCTCAGGAACTCTGGTACCACTTCACAGAATAGGTCCTTGTAAGACCTCAACAGTCAAGAAATCTACCAACGGTGTAGTGCTCTTCAGAACACATAAACTGCATCTCTTTTTTCCTTCTAAAAAAGAAACCTTAATGCAAAGATTAAGAGCTGAAGAATAAGAAATTACAAGGAAAAGGAGACAAGAATGTGATTCCTAGTGATTATAAATAAAAAGAATTACAAGCTTAGCAATTTTTGCATTCATTTTTTCTAGGAAATAGCAGACTTTTGTCTTCTCATTTGATTATCATACTGTTACTGTCACAATTTATATATAAAAAGTACATATTATTTTGGACAAATTTGTCCTATGACACATTTCTCATCTTTCGCATCTTTTTGCTGTTTCATAGTTAGATGCTGAAGAGGGTTTTAAAACTCAGAAGCCACAAGTTCAAAATAATTTAATATCACTTTCACATACTACATGGATATATGAAGTCCCTTGTTTTGATCATGTAAGAAAAATGTTCCTTCTGATGTGAGTCAATATGCAGGAAATAAGTGAAGAGCCAAGTCTGAGCTGAATCACTCCCTTCACTACGAACATCTATGGAAAAGATTTAAAAAGCTCTTGAGAATTCATCTAGGCATTCAGTCTTTATTTTATAGAAGAAACAGAAGTCCTAAATACTCCAACCCTGCTTCTACCTAGCAACTTAAAAGAAGCTAGAGAATTAACCTGCCTTTTAACCACAAGACTAATACAAAAATTCTTCACCAATTAGAGCCATAACACAGATGACTTTCCAGAAAACAATGTGTGTGAACTGAGACAGCAGTTATCTTGATAACACCAAACAGCTACGGATGAACGGAGGGACAAAACAAGACAGCAGGAAAAGAAGTAACCTGGTAGTTTGATAAAAACATTGATATAGAGAAACACAGTGAGACTGACCTCTGGCTGGTTGGGGCGTGTAGCAGTTCCTTACCCAACTGCTCAGCCAGTCTCCTGCCTGCCACTCCCTCCAAAGGAGGGAGGGTAAACAACAGGCAGGAGGACTGAACCCTTCAGAGAAATGTCTTGTCTTTCAGCAGTACGCCAAGTTCAACTACAGTTTAACTTGTTGGTACTAATGTGCATTAATTTTCAGTGCATAAATTAATACTTGAAAGATACTCGTTCCTCAGACCACTTCTATTCCTGGTAACATTTTCTTTTTTAAAAGACATTTAGAATAATTCCAGTAAATACCAGTCAATACCACCATATATTCCACGAAACAGGCAAAAGGGCTCAAATCTAGTAGACCCTTTCAGCAACGTAGGATGTGAGCTCTTCATACAAGTGTTAGTATTGTACAGCCTTTCCTTCAGCTTGCCTTTGTACCAGGGAAACTGTTTCATATGCTAACTCTAGAACAAGTACACAGGCAGTTGCATCGCTGCGATGTGTTTTGTTGGCATATTCTCCAGGGGTCCCACTCACTTAAGTCTGAGAGGCACCATCTCTTTCTTGTCCCAGCAATGCTATTATTAGAAAATAAATGTCAACAAAGTTAAGGGCAAAGTCACTACATCTGCAGGAGACAAGATTATTTCTAGGGTACTTTTGGCTACAGAAGCTGTTCAGATGACCACTAAAGGGAGTGATATGTTACTGGCAGCTTTTGAGCTAGTGCTGGTGATGGCATCTGCATGCTCACTGAAGTCCATCAAGACTACCAACAAATGGAACAGAAATAAGCAGATTTACTAAACACTGTCTCATACAGCAGATTTCAGGGCAAGATAAGCATTACATGGGTGTTTTAAGATGGCAGTCATGTTCCAAGCTGAACTGATCCACTTGTGAAAACACAAAATCAATTACTCATCTGTACAGCCTTAGGTTTGTTGGAAGAAATTAGCCCCATTTCTCAGTTAAGAAAGGACAGACTAGCAGGGAGAGGTCCCTGTCTAGCACAAAGCACAAAAGGAAGATGCCTGCATTGGGATTTTGGTTAAGCTGCAGCATTTTTAAACCATGCTTGCCTGTGCTTATACTTCCCTAGGGAAGGATAACAAGTCCATAGGGACAAGAAATATGAACTCTGAAATGAAGTCAAACTGGAAAACAGTTAACATACAAGAATCTCCTTCTGACAGAGCATTATTAAGCAGGCAACTAAGGGATGTTCCTCCCAAAAAAAAAAAGTCAGAACTGGCAAGAAATGGTGAAGAAACTATCACTCCATTTCCTAACCGTTCACCAAAACAGCAAAGACATGAACACAGGAGTGAAACCTACCTGTTACAGTTCTTCTAGAGCATGTAACTCAGACTGATGTGGAAAACAAAGGTCATGAGAAACATATTTGGCATTCATATATGACTGTGTAGCCAAAATAACTCTTTTCTTGGGATATCAGCCTAGCTTCTCCTTCCTTCATCTCAGCAGATTCAGGAGAACACCCTTAGATGAAAAAAACGGTAACAGGATACACAGAAATAAAGAGCAACTAAGGAAGCAATTAAAGGCTACCCTATTTTACATGAGAGACAAGCCAAGGTATTACAAAATACAGTATCTTAGAAGTAGCATCTCTGACTTGCAACAACTTCAGAATGATCTGAGCCACAGTGATCAGGAAGTTTAGAAGTTAGCTTTGCTCATTAAAAAGCCAATGAGCAAACTTTTAATCTCTGTTTTGCCTGAGAGCTAAAGAGAAAAGCGCTAATACCAATATATCAGTAAAGCACATATACAACAGTTAAGTTACCTCTTTCACTGCCCAGGAATTAAATGACAAAGACACAAAGACACCATGGTACTGCTTGAGCTCTTTAGGACATGTCGAGCGGCACTAGCTCCACAGTGGTATGAAAGAACAAACAGAATGTCATGATGTCAACATGATTTTAAAGTACAGGAAGAGTGTAACATGCAACATTATGTCCCCAATACTTAACTGTGTCCTGACTTGAACGGCTCTTACTGTGGTCAGAAACTACAGTGATGGCAAAAATGTACAGAAGAGAGTAGAGAAGTGGGACAGAGTCCCAAAGTGCAGGAGGATCTCAGCAACAGAACACAGGTTTGACCAGAGAGTCCTCTTTGGCATTTCTTACACGTTTTATCAACGTTGTACTGAGGCACTTTGTTTCAGTGAGCGAGAAGCATTCTCCAGGTGAAATAACTTCCTTCTTTCTACTTCATTACTCTTAAACATTTATATGGAGTTAAGAAGAAAAAAGGTATTACCTATGCTGTATGCCATTGCAAAACTGTTCTGTGTTTGACAGGAGCAAGCAGTTAATATTCAATATGACATAAATTTTCAATGCAACAAAAAGTCAATTGAGAAAATGAGTTATTAAAATTGCATCCTTGTTCAAACTCCATCTAAACAATACTTGCTCAGCAGTGCATAATAAAAATCAATAAAATTAATTTCCTCAGGGTAGAGGCATTTTTTCTAGTAAATTTAAAGTTGCAGAAAATTTTTAGTTGTTCTTTTGTTTTGAAAATACAGCTACTCTATTCAGTATCTCTTTTTTTTAAACGTAGTAATTTGCAAAGCAGTAAGATACTCAGCCTGTGCTAAAAGCCTGTTATGAAAAGCTCTGCAATCAAGGATCTGCCTGTTCAATTACAACACCCTATTCTGTATTCCACAGTTTCAGAAGAATAATAGGCTTATTCTTTTTTGAAAGCAAGCAGTTGCCCTCTCTAACAGCTTTTTGTTATTACTTTCATTGAAGAACATCCTTTATTTTTCATTTATTTTGTTTGTAAACATCTGTTTTATATGTCCTTAAAAGCAAGGGGCATTTGTATTGCTCAGACAAATTAGTTAATATGACTATTAATTCCCACTCTCAGAAAAGTCCTGCTTCCTGAGTTAGATTTACATAAGTGTTGAGACTTTCACAATGTGCTTAATCAGATATAGACAGTGACATAGCACACACTAGACAGCAACAGCTTCAAAGAACTTCAAATTCCACTACATCAAATAACATCTGAGGATGAGTGACGTACTCAGCCTACAGAGAAACAGTAAAAATACATTTTAGCTATTAAAATTTAAATTATTATATTTCAAAAAGGTATCTTCATAACCCCATAATCAAATGGCTTCTACCAACATAAACATTTCCATGTCTAGAAAAGCATTCTGAAGAGCCTCAGAATTGGATATTTATGGAAATAAGCTGACTCCTGGATTGTCATTCTGCTTTCACGTTAGCCATACTCTTTCTGAAGTTACAAATACAAAGACATTTTCTGTTGCCATGATATAAGATTTTGCTATCAGTCGTGACAGATAAGCCTATATTTCTGCTCTGACTCAAAGAACTGAAGAACAAAAGCAAACATGTTGAAACTGATACATAAGAACTACACTAGTTTTGCCTAAGTGAATATATTAAAATAATCTGAGATAGTGTCAGAATAAGAGTGCAATAACACAATAGACCCTAAAATGAAATTCAGACTCAAAATTTAGAATATTACTACATGTCCAGAAAACTTCAGTTTGTTCCGATACCAAAATCTATATATCTTTAAGTCTGATGATGATGATCAGATAGTCATAGCTGTATTATGTTTAATCCAGTTTTTACAATCCACAGTAAAAAGGAAAGATCAAACATGAGTGCAGTCTGTCAAGCTGAGTCCCTATAAAGCTCATACAGCCTGTGCTGAAATTTGTTCTACAAAATTTTCTGAACTATTATCACTGCAAGATTGATTAAAGCTAGGGGAGTATGCTTACTCAAGCTATTCTTATGCCATGTGGCTGAGTAAATATAGTATTTAATGCTGGTTTTTATAACATGCAATAGGACACAACAGATGCTGCAAAATTTGAAACACGCACCATGAATCTGTCTTCACTAAAATGGACATAACCCATTCATTTCCAGTCTGTCAGAATACGACAGCATCAAAAATAATTTTAAAAAGGCAACAAATAACAAATCGCAGGGTTCTTTTCAAATTCTTGCGTATATATAACAGTTTACTGAAAGCAACACTATTCTGGGTAACAAAGGTATTTAGGTTACCAGTACCATTTCTAAATGCTAACATCATGTGATACCAAAACACAAATAATTTGGAGGATTCCAGGAATTAATAGGCCTTCTAGGTAAAGTATTATCCAACAGTATATTTTCATGCTAAAACGGAAATCACATATACTGCTTCAACTTAAAATGTTACAGGACTGTTTTCTGCATTGGTAACTTAGTTGATACCATCTGTGAGAGGCCACTGACCTGTAATACCACAAATCATTTTCTCACAATAACATGATCAAACTTGTTTCTCTCAATAAGTATAATTGCCCTTCAGATACTTCAAATTACAAAACATCAAATTCTAGTGCAGTGTTTCAAATGCACAGAACGTACACATATCCTGTCGTCAGACTGACAGAACTAGAAGCAGTAATTACAGTGCAAATAAAAGCATACTGTCTTTTGGGTTTTGCTTTTTTTTTTTTTACTCACTTTCTTAATAAAATCAGGTATCTCCTTTTTGTCTGAATGTTGGTTTAAAGAGGAACAGCACTCTACCTCCAAGATATATCCTTCACTATCGACATCACCTTTTGGAGACCTAAAGAGACAGACAAAAAAAAAGAATCAGCTGGATATCCAGACATCCCCTTTACAAGTATTTCCCACAGAGAGCTAACCTTCAGACAAAACTTTGCTTCCCGCACATTCATTCCTGTCGTGGGTTAAGCAGAGGAGAGTTAATTTTTTTTTCCTTTTCCCTTCTCTTCATAAATAGCTAGCAAGAAGCTATGTTTTGGATTCCTGCTCAGGAGAGAATTGATAAGAGAAGAACGTTTATAGTTATTGCTAGGATATTGCTCTTTGTCCTCAAGGACGAGATACATTATCTCCATTCCGTGAGTGCCTCCGGGAGCGGTGCACCCCTCTCCCCCTTTCCCCCCCCCTTTTCTGGGGGAATTGTCTGTGCAGTTTCTGGGGATCATTATCTGGCAACAGGCTGAGCCTTTTGAGGGGGGCAGTATCATTGTGTATCACCTATTCCCTCCCTCCTCCAGGGTCATTGGCTGGGAGTGGGCTGGGCCTTTGGTCATCAGGTGGGGAGGGGCAGTATCACTGTGTATCACATTGCATATTTGTATATAGTATTATTTCCAATATTATTGTAGTTTAGTTATTAAATTGTCCTTATCTCAACCCACGAGTCCTCTTTGCCATTTACCTCTTTAATTCTCTCCCCTATCATTGCGTGGGGGCAGGGACTGTGTGAGCGGGTGTGTGTGATTTGGCCAACCCGCCACAATTCCTTTGAGCTCAACACAATTCTGGCAAGTGGCAGCTACAGCATCTCACCTCCTTGCTAGAGAAAGAAATCACACTAATGACTGCAGATGGTGGAATGTCTCAAGGTCTTCCAAATTTCTTTATCTGTCCAACAAATACTTTGTCAACCTGGCATCTCTGGCCAATGCCGAGGAGATGTAGAGGTGATGTAACTCAGAATATGCAAAAAGCAGGCTCCAGTGCAATGGGCTGAGAGATGCTCTGGGCCCCATGGGGCACCCTGATGTAGGGCTTGTTGCACAGACAGTAGTTAAATGAATCCCTTATCTACCACCATTTTAAGCCAACATTTAAAAATCCGGGCGTAATCAAAGTAGTCTGTCCTTCAGTCTCACCTCATGCTTTGTTGTTAAGAAATGTAACGCTATGTGTGAAATCCCTTCTCTTTCAGAAGACACTAACTCCTAAAATAATTCAAAGTGTACGGCATCTGCCATATACATCGCTGAACAAATCAGTGCTATGGAAACATATCGGTCAAAATATGCCAGGGGAAAGTTTGTAAGTTATCCTGAATGATCTTGACGAACAGTCTGTAGGCATGCACTGCAAAGCAGTGCTACTGAAGGCAGTTTTCATCTCTCCTCTGGACTCCCATGAAAGGAAACTGATAGGCCTGATGAATAGAGAAAATCTAGAGAATCATTTGTTCCATCAGCTTGTTAGCAGAACACAGGGAATGACGTACAAAAATAACAGCCAGCCTATAATTCTTGGCATTAATAACAAAGTAGTAATCTTAACATCCCATGTGCAGAATCAAGAGATGTAGTTTGAAATAAAGAACTAACCCTAGCCAGCAGTCGCTTGATGCACAGGACAGAAAGAAAGGTGCAGAAGTTTGAACAGAGAGTTCAAGCAGCAAAACAACAGAACAAGGGCTTTGAAGGCTTGCCATGCCTGCCAAAGCAAGTCGGTGTAAAAGCCCTGTTCTCGGGACTGAGACTGTGTGACATGGAAAACACGCTCCAGGTAGAGATTGTCCCAGGGGCTTTCCCGAGATGCTAACAGTTACTCGGAGACGTGAAATGCGTAGGGTGCTGACTGCAAACGGGCAGTGTGTTTCCTAGGCAATACTGCAGAAATTTTCTGAAGTATCACACAACATTATATTTTGTACTTGATCCTCCCACTTTCACACAGGCTATGCTCTCACTTCATTTCTCTTATCTCACTTATACGTGTGACAGGCAGTACCAGACTATGAACTGTTTGGGAACACTTGAAGTCCTTTCCCTATCTGTTTTTCCTCTGCTTTCTAGGTTCTTCTCACAACTTGTGGTCCCATTCTGTTCTCGATTCTGGACAAAAGCTTTAACACAACATTGGTGTCCTAGGAAACTCTTCAAACATCTTTATAGGACTTACAGAAATCATTATTGGGGACTAAAAGTGTTCTACCACTACTCCTCTGTAACAAGCATACAGAAATTAATGCAAGCACCAAAGAACAACTTTGTCGGGGGAAAAAAAAAAAAACAAACACAAAACCATTTTGCAAGGGACAACACATTAACTGTAGACAACCATTTTGCTGTTCTAGATAAAATAATCTATTATGTGCAGATTTTCTGCTACAGATGAATTCAATGAATTCAAGAACACAAAAATAAAGTTAAGAAAGTCTCCTTGCTAGAGTACTCACTAGTATACCTACAACTTTTTTCTAAAATCTGAATCTGGCTAACTGGTAATGCAGCCCTGATATTATCTAGCCACGTCCCAGATAGAAATAAGTACGAGCTAGGGCTCTCTAATGCTCTAGCAATCAATAAAGCATCAAAACGGCCACTTGATATCGCAATGCAAAGCCCATACAACATCAAATGGAGAAAATACAATTCTCTAGTGCTTCAGTTGTGGTTTGATTACAAACCAGAAGTGGTTTACCAGGAACAAGCACCAAGGAACCAAGTCCTTTTTAGACAAGCAATCCCATTTTTGGGGGACAACACTAAGACTCTACAAATGTGAGGAACAAACGTCTCCATCAGTTCCAGTTCCCTCACTGGGATAACCCACCACGCTCATCACAGCCCCCTTCCAGCCTGGCTGAGGAAGCCATATTCCCAGCCCAGAGACTTCGGAATAATACAGCTCAAATTCAAATTTAAGATGTTAAATCCCAGAAATGAAGAACCTGCCATGCTATTTCTGTGCCCACTCTTTTTCCTTACATAGGGACCAGGTCTCCATGCAAACTGCAGCGCTGCTGTAAATACTTGCTGTGACAAACATTAAAACTTACTATTGAAATTGCTCCGAAAGAATGAGAAAAATATTTTTGTGTTTAAGCCCACTGGCTACCCATAAAACCACACTGTTTTCAACCTACATTGGTGAGCTTTATACCTAGGTACAAGGAAGAGGGAAGTGTGCCCTTGAACCACTCTCTCTTAATTCCTCTTCTCCCCCCCAACAGCTCCCTGGCCCTGATTTTGTGCAGTTTTTGGAGGATCTACTTCCAACTTCTTTGAAAGAAGTACAAGTTATCTGAGATACAGATTATATCCATAAAATATCGTTATTCTTACTGCAACTGCCTAAAATGACCTGTTTATTTTTCCTCCTTTAACAAGCACTTACTTTGAAATATACTTGCTGCTCGTAAATATTTAAGCAAACAGCAGACAGTGAATTCTTCCTCTAAGAGTTTCAGAGCTACCTCTGCACTAGGGCTCATGAAAGAAATTGCATCAAATACCACTGCACTCTGTTAAGAACATTATTCTGCAGTACACACATAACAATTCTGCTAAAGACAGTAGTCTTTAGTTAAAATCTTCCAGCACAAGCACCATGTATTACCAAAAAGTATTTTCCCATGCCTTCAATAAAAATATGTCCACATTTCTTAAAGGCAAGTCTTTGTCTATACTCATAGTTTTCACCTTTTCAGGAAACATGTAAGAGCCTATTATCTGCCAAAAACAAACAAAACAAAAGCCAGAGCTTTTCACAAGAAAATAGTAAATAGCTGTGAATTTCCCAGACTGTAAGAATAATTTTATGAGCAAATCCAGGTGGGCGAGAAATTATTTCCAGTCTCTATATAATAATGCATTTCATAAATTAATTACAAAGTATTTCATAAATATCATAAAAGTCTCTCAATAGAACTCTTTGAATATTATTAGTATAGCCATACAGAACTACCTAAACATAGGTACAAGTACATTCTATACTGAACAGAAATTATTATATTTTTGGTTTCATTCATTTAATGGGGCTACTTTTAGGACCACTTTCATTAGAGACTATGAATTAAGACCCCCAAATATGCACATCTATCACGACCACAGAAGTCAGAGGAAAAGTCAAAAGCAGAGCTCAGGTCTACTGACTTCAGTCTTGTATCCCCCCTGTTCTCTTCTGAAGAGGGACTTACATCAATCATTTGAGAAATAATACAATAATCCATACTCTGGAGTCTCTTATAAGTTTTATAGCAAAGAAGTTAACAGCAGTCCAATGTATAAAATATTTTAAAATTAAAGCAACAGCTTTACATAAAGTTAATTTCCACTTTCCCGTCATAAAATATTTCTCAACAGAAAGTGAAAGCCTGAACAGTCTGAAAGATTCTCCTTTTCTTCTGGATGTAGTCAGCAATTTCCTCCTCTTCTCTTCTCTTCTTCCACCTAGGTTGGAAAATGGGATCTTCCTACCTTCACTGTCTTCCAACATTCAATTTTTTTAAATTACTTTTGCTCCTCTCACAAAAAAAAATCCCTGGGTTAATTAAAAATGGCCCATTCCTGAAAAAAGCACACCTGAATACAGTAATGCTGTACCTTTCTTGGAAGCTAAGACAAACTGGAGAAGCTGGTACACCCCGACTCATTACAACGCTTTGTACTCACTGTAACGCATTTTGTGATACCCGAGAGGGGACAGAAGGGACAGCGTGAACAACACTATCGCTTCACCTGTGGTGAGGAAGGGCAGTCTCCTGCTCACCACCCCAGGAGAGGATAACCACTGGTTAATCACAGAGACGGACAGAAAATTTCACTGATCTTATACACCCTGGGCTTTCGTTTGGGTTTTCTTCCTTTGTCATATATCTCATTGTCTCTTTTCCCAAAGCTAGATTTTTCTGTCACTGTAGGTAACCTCAGTGAACACCATGGACAACCTTAACGAGGCGGTGCCAAAGAGCCGAGAGGGAATTTCAGTCTACCCGGTGCTGTGCATAGGGATGGGATTCACAAGGCCATTAGGGCTGGGGGTAGAGGGCACCTTCAAGTGTTAAGCGATACGTAAAAGGCTGAGGACCTCACTCTTGAAAAGAGTGGAGTCTTAAATCCTAAACAGGACTTCTAGTGCCACTAAAGAAGAAAATACACAGAACAAATAAGATTTTGACTTATAATTGGAAGTTGGCTGGCCAAAAATATTTTACAATGGTTGTTTCAGTAGGCTGTCATTTCCTGCACAGCTGTTCGCAGTTAAGTGCCATTTCATGGTAGATAAACCATAACCAGCTGTAGAGTACCAGTAAATTACACAGTAACTATTAAAGCTGAGAACTTGGTGTCTGTTACAAACGGGATTTCCAATCCTTTTCAGATACAAGAAGAAAACGAGGGAGCCAACATTTTGGTCCTAATCTGCCTGAACTTCTCCATGCCCATGAATTCGGAAAACCAAAAGCAAATTTGTAAGCTGCACAGACACTCTAAAATGACTATTTGAATAAGATGATGCTAGGAACATACCTGCAGTGATGAGACTTTCCACTACACAGGAATAGCTCTACCGTTCAAAATATAACTGTATATTTATAACAAACTGATCCACATTACAAAAGAATAAAACCACACCAAGGCGATTAACATGACCAGTTGGTATCTGTGTAGTTCCAAGTTAAAAATCTAGCAAAACTAGAGTACCGAAAAACCCATAGGTTTTATGACACCCACGCAACACACACATTTATTTTATAAAAATAAAAGCAGGTATATCATATCATAACAACCTCAACTCTAACCCACGTCACACTGTCTTAACTTTATCACCTAAGCATTTTCTTTACTAGGAATTTTCTTATACAGGAAACGTTATCACTAGAATATATATTATTTGTTAGCAAAATTTATGAACTTTTTAAAATGACAGCATTTAGAGTTTCTTGAGAGAAGTTCAGACATGTATGGATACACAGGCATCTTTAATGTGCAGTGTTTATAATTTTGATAACACAGATGAAAGAACATTTATTTTGGGTCAATGTTAAAAGTTCTTGTGAGGAAATATGTATTTCTTTGAACTTGAAACAAGTAACAACCTTTAAAATTCAAGCCATTGTCTCTTGAGCTAAAGGAAGATGGGTATGGAATAAATATTTTTTTTCAGCAAACTGAAATCAGCTTGCTGAAAGCAACACCACACACTGCTTTTGCAGACAAATCATGTTTGATCCTCATGCTTATGAAGGCAAGGTCAGACACTGGCCATCTTCAAGCCTAAATCCTACATAAGAACCAAATAGATACGCATATATATATATACACACACATGCATATACACTTCAATTAAAAATATATTGTACCAATGCAAATTATCCACTTTCATCAATGTTGTAGTTTTGACCCCGGCTAGCAAAACAAACACCACAACAACCCTTCACTCACCCTCCCCCCTCCTGGGGATGGGGGAGAGAATTAAAGGGGTAAATCGGAAAAGAGACTCATGGGTTGAAAGAAGAACAATTTAACAACTAAACCACAATAATATTGAAAACAATAATTATGATGATGATAATAATAATAGTAATATATACAAGTATATATATGAGTGATACATAGTGCTACTGCTCACCACCTGATGACTAAGGCTCAGCATATTCCCAGCCAATGATCCCAGAGCGGGGAGAGTCCCCAAACTGCAATCCCAGAACGGAGGCAAGAACCTGAGCGTCCAAGACCAAGAGCTGCCTGAGAGAGCAAGATGACCCTGACAGAGGGACCACTCAAAGAGAGCCAACCCAGGAGAAAAGATGTCCTGGGTTAAGTAGAGAAAGTTAATTTTTTTTTTCCTTTCTTCATAAATAGCTAGCAAGAGGCTGTGTTTTGGATTTGTGCTCAGGAGAAAAGCTGATAAGAAGGAATGTTTATAGTTATTGCCAGGATACTTTCAAGGACAAATACATTCAGCCTCTCTCCTCTCCACAGACAGAGCGGGGGGAGGCCTGGGGCAGGGGGAGACACAGTCCAGCTGCTAGCCTGGGATTTACTCTTAGGTTAAGATTGAGAACCAGACTGACCAATTGTTTATTCCATCCCATACACGTCATACCCAGTATATAGGTGAGGACCCTTCCAGGAGATTGCTCTCTTTTACTTCCCTTGGGCTCCGGATCAGCTCACTTCGGGTGCCTGCATTCACTCTCCCAAGGCGTTTTGCTCCCCACAGACGCCGGTAGCTCTCGGATCCCGGGACGCTCGAGTCATTATCTCCGTTCCATGAGTTTCGGGATTCTCCCTCTCCAGGGGGATCATTAGCTGTGGCCAGGTGGTCGTTTTTTCCCCCGCTTTGGTCAGCTCTCGGTTCTGGGATGCTTGGACTGTTATCTCCGTTCCGTGAGAGCCTCTGGGAGCGGTGCACACCCCCCCCCCCCGGGGGGAATCGTGAGCGTAGTTTCTGGGGATCGTTAGCCGGCAACAGGCTGAGCCTTTGGTCATCAGGTGGGGGGGCAGTATCATTGTGTAGCACCCATTCCCTCCCTCCTTTGGGGTGGTTGGCCGGGAGCAGGCTGGACCTTTGGTCATCGGGTGGTTGGGGGAGCAGTATCACTGTGTATCACATTGTATATTTGTATATAGTAGTATTTTCTATATTATTATAGAAATGTCCTTATCTCAACCCATGAGTCCTCTTTGCCATTTACCTCTTTAATTCTCTCCCCTACCATTGGGTGGGGGCGGGGACTGTGAGAGCGGGTGTGTGTGGTTTGGCCCCCAGCCAAGGGCCAACCCGCCACAGAGGGGATGACATGAAGCAAGAGAGAGAGCTTCTGGACAAAACCTCATCTATATACGGGGCATGATGTACATGATACGGAATATACCACTGGCCACTTAGGGTCTCAATCCTAAACCTAAGGTTGAATCCTAGAGTAGTAATTGGGGCTGTGCTCCCTCACAGCTTCTCCTGCACCTGCAGACACTGGCCCAGCAGAGAAGCTGAAAAAGGGGGCCTATCAAAAAAGCTTGAAGAGAAGAAAAGCTTTTTGGGGTCAGCTAAGAATCACACACTTGATTGTCTGGATGTTTTTAGAATAATTTTCCTTTGCCTTCAGATGTCAAATGTGCAAATCCAAATGCCAGAAGACCAAACCAAGACTTCACAAAGCCTAATGCTTCCAGAGGCTGGTGCTTCTTCCCAACGTAATTTTGTCTTTGCATACTTAATCAGTTCCTTGGTATACAACAGTTTTCCTTTCCTTCATGGGAAGGGCTGTTCACTACTATTAAAAGGGGAGTTTAGCATGACTGGAAAAAGAGTGAAATAGTTGGTTATTCCGGTGTGGAAAATCAGGATTTCCTCTGACTTAGCTGCCCAAAACCTTCAGTCAAAATAATTAAGCAAATACCAAGTGGACACTGACAACTGGAAATGCAAACATAGCATTAAAGAAACAACTCAACAACTACTGTCCTGTTTAAAACGTTTCACGTTGCATGTTTAAGCCATTTCAATCTTTTGCATTTACATCACGTTACTTTACATTTTTTATAAATCCAGATTTTCTATAAATCCATTTTCCAAATTTTCTGTAAATCCAGACTTCAAAATGCACAGAGGAGACAAATTTTAGCTATGTCTCAGAAGACGTCATTATTTGACATCACTTGGAATTAACATCGCATACCAGCAAAAAAAAGAAACTGTAAAGATCCTGTTTTACTAATATACTTTTGAACTCAGCCTGTCAAATTCCTCTGCAGATAAACAGAATTATTTTTGTCCAAGTGATTAAAATTTGCATTTCATCAGGATTAATGGATGCAGGGAAATTATAGAAACAGAATCAGAATAATCTCATCAAGTGTATCACTGGCACACCTGACACCTCATACCTCATTATTTTACAGAAAGGAAAAACAGCTGCAAAGTTGTTTGAGGTAAACATAGAATATCACTCTAAAAAAGTATATTCTTAGCCTACTTCTGTATAGCAACATTTCCCTGCTGATTGCTTTATTGACTGGAGGCAAAACCTGCAGACGGGTATGTCCTAAGAGACCTCTCTGGAATTCAATTTATATCCACTGCTTCACTCTACTGTGGTGAAGTGGAGCATCTGCAAAGACGTCAACACTATTGTAAGCAGACAAGTTTACTAATCCAGACCATGTTCTTTCCTAGCGGAAGAGAATGGAGCTCCCTTTCTGGTGCACAGTATTTAGAAGAGGAAATTAAAACATTTTAATTGGCATTGAACTTTGAGACACCAAACAGGGGTGTCACACGTCAGAGAGCTGGGAATAAATTCAAGCACTTTTGTGCTATGGTTTTGTCACAATTTTGTTCAGGGGTTGCCTCTGATTTCTTTGCAGGGAACAGGTTACCTGCAGCAGTCAGAAGCCGTCCGAAACAGTAAGACGCACAAGACACCTAGAGATTATGATATTAAAAACTAATGAGTATGGAAATGTAAGGGCAAAGAGATAAAGGTCAGTACACACAGAAAGAATTAACGATCTCTGTTCCTTGGGGGAACATAAGCAGCATACATGCTACTCTCCTTATCTTGGTCAGCCAGAACCTCCCAAATACACAGACCTTCCCCATCCCTTCTGCCAGGAGTGATATGCTATCACACCTTCACGCTTTCTAGGGTACCACCATATATTCCTTTTCCTGAGATTCTCGTCTTCAAGTGTAAATCAATGTGAATCAACTTTTCTCAAGCGTGAATCAACGTGAACCAGCAGGCCAGGGGCTATACTTTACACCTGGAGCCTTCCCTACATTCGGGGGGGGAAAAAAAAAAAAATAAATCTGTAAAAACCTGAGCTTGAAGATTTTTCTTTGCGTATTTTTTAATGAGATGCCTTCTCCAAGAAACCCAAGTTTCTCAGAACTCAGCATAGACAGTGGAACAGTCACTTGCTTTTTAATTAAGAAGTACATTGAAATTTAGAGAGGAAGTATTCACAGGAGTACAAAAGTTATTATTCCTTTATCCGACTCTTTTCTATTTGACTTCCAAACCACTTCCAATCAACAGGTTAGCACGCACAATGCAATGAGGTGCTACAGAAATATTTAAAATTTAAATTCACTATATTAAATTAAATAAGAGCAATGGCAGCTACTTGGTAGACTACCTTCATGCCCAGTGCCTGTAAAGGACTCAACACTCCTATATTTACTTCATTTACTTTAATTGAACTTGGCACTTCTTGCAGTGCAAACAATTGTATTCCTGATTTAAAAAAAATAAATCTGTGCTTTACTTTCATATTTTCTGTAACATTTCCAAGGGACAAACACTGCTTTTCAACATTTATCGCTTCCATGTATATTGAGGTGTTTCCTCCAATGTCCTAGAGCAGGAATGACTCCTACTTCCTTATTTACCAGAACTGATTAGACAGATAAGGTAATTAAGTCACAGAAATATCAGTACAGATTAAACACAAAATTATCCTTCTGACTTTAAAAGTAACCTTAAATGCACAATGACATGGCAAGTTCACGCTTAGTATTTTAAAACTGTGGGACAATGGCAAAATAGGAGTAACCCTAACAGACATTTTTCCCATGAGTTTTAATGCCTAACACATTTAAGTGCTACTTTTTCCATTTTATTCTTGAACAAATTGAGGCACTGCCCATCACAACAATAGCAGCAGCATGTAGCTCCTGATCCACATCATCTGCTGCAGCTAGTATAACCTCCTCCTACCTTTGGAGAGGCAGAGCTATAAAACTAAGCACTCAAAATGTGAACCAACAGTACTCATTTTAAAACATAAAACTGACATATGAAGGTGCAACACTGATTAAAGACTAATTCAAGTATTCAGTTCTGTCTCCATATACTCAAAATTTAAATTACTGTACCAAAAAGGTATTAATACAACATCTTCCTTTCTGTTCCATTCAGGCAACAAAAACAGCAAGGTGAAAAACCAAACCTGGTATTTGCAACACAACTGACAGATGAAGTGCACAGTACTGAAACCATCCATGGTAAAACACCTGCAGTAAGAAAGGAGCCTCAGGTGTTTTGCAGAAAGTGTTTGAGAAGCCTGAAGGTGGGCCCCACACCAAGGTACAGAGCTTTTTATGACTCCTTGGCTCCCTGTTACAGAACTTGTATTTCTGCCTTTTTACTCCCTGCCCTTTTATTTCCATACTCGCTAGTTTTTAATATAATAATCTCTAGGTGTCCTGTGCATGTTACTATCTTGGACAGCTTCTGACTGCTGCAGGTAACCTCTTTGCTGCAAAGAAATCACAGAGTCAACCTCTGAACAAAATTATAACAAAACTATACAGCACAATGCTCCTTGGTATCACCATTACAGAAAACAGCAGAGGATCACTTTGTACTTCATAGCATAAATGATACCAGTGATCCTACAACTGTAGCTGGACTACTTATACTCCTAAAGTCTCATGAGAGAAATAAATGCCCATCTGATCAATAAATTTCCTAAGCAGACCTTAACTTCTACCTAAGAGTTCAGATGTTTTATACAGAGATACCCTACAGATGTCAGAGACCTGACAGTCCTCAGCGAGAAAAGTATCATTTATCCTTTATCAGCAGTGTAATGAGAAAGGTTAATTAAAAAAAATCAGCAGCATGTATTTTTTTTTTCCTACTGTCTCGTATTTTTTCCTCCTGGCTGTTAGTGGAACAGGATGAACTCACAGTTCAAATACAGCGGGTCTCTATGCAGGCGGCAGTCATCTGAAATGAGTGCAACACCCATCTCTTCATTGCGCTTGGCAACGCAAATATCCATTGCACCCGCACACTACTAAAGCAGCTTCTCCCATACTCCCAGACAAGCTCAGGAAGATTTAGACTACATTAAACACCAAACTGATGTAATTTCCCTTGCTGGTACTTGTCTGCTTTTTCCCACTGCACCAAGACCCTTCCGCTTCCCTAGGCAGTCAGAAATGACAGATAAGGGAACGCAAAGAAATGGAGTGTGAATGTAAAAGGAAATACAATTGGTTCAAGACTTTCTACTGTCTTCAATTTTGTACAGTCATTTACAGCTGTCTAAAGTCTGTGTCTGAACACAGGCACCCAAGTGAGTGAGTAGGCAATTAAGATTTTGTACTCTTTCACAATCGTTCTGCACAGATGTAAACTATGGATACGGTACAAGGCGGCAGTGACACACTGAGCGCTCTGGCTTGAAGACCGTGTTGCTCTGCAGAGAAGGATGCTGCTTTTCCCTGACACATCTTCACAGCTCAGTCCTGGAAGATGCTGAACCCTTGGACCTCAATCCAGCAGAAGTGCTTCAGCGCTTACTTCACATCGCAAACTCACGCATGTAAATACTCTCATTATTTGCAGCAGGGTATTTTGCAGTTAGGGAAAGCAAGGCCCTCACACCAGGCAAGCTCAGCCCAATATGGTACTCAAGAAGTCCACTGTTCAGACAAACATTTTATGTTTTGAGCATTAACCTAGAAAACCTTTAAACAATCATCAGGCAAGCCAGCATGAAGTTCTATATTAATAATACTAAAAGCAGGACAAGGTAAATTGAGTTATTTCAGAAGCTAAAATTGCGAGTGACACCCAATGCCTACATAAATGATACGTAAAACTTCCTTCTTATGTCACAAACTGAAGTTCGACCCTGTCTGTAATTGCTACCAATTGGTTATGATGCTGTAGCAAATTGAATGGTGGTTTTACTTCAGTTTTAAAGAGGTTTCTAAAACAGTTAAATCCTTTCCTTCAAGCATCAGAACAGAGGGACTGGGATCAGCACAGGGAGGCTTTCAGTATAGGTCTATAAAAAGGGGCAGATTGGGGAATGCAACTAATGTAAGAAAACTGCACAGAATGGCTGCAACAACAAAGCTTCAGAGTTGTGCGTGGTCAGATAATGGTAAATTGTTTAAAATCATTAAAATAATAAATGTATGTTTTAAATACTCACATTTCACTGTCTAAACACAAAATACGCCTTTTCTAAGCAAACATTTCTTCTGTCTTAATTTAATCTAATAATAAATTCTTAAAAGGTACCAACAGGGCTATCCTCACAAATTGTCAGACATAGGACTTGTTTGTTTGCCTCTCATGACAACACATCCCAAAATACAGTGCATATTTCAACTTGTTACTCTCCAAGTCGTCTGCTAAACTGCAGATGAATTGTAAACAAGAAGAGCATGTTAAGCCTTTTCAAGCCTACAAAAAAAAAAAAAAAATCAAGTCTTGCACAGTAAACTCTGCTATAATTTCCTGATGTAGGTCAAAACTCAGCAGGAAATCACATTGTCTATTTTTATCCCAGTTCACTGAAGTGCTTTACCTTTCTGTTTTCTTGATAAGCACAGCCCTGAAGATTTGTTCCTGGGGAGTTTTCTCTTTTTCATCAGTTGGTTGCACGAAAGGGTGGACAGCAGCCAAGACAAAGCCCTCCTGGTACAATTCTTGCAGCTGAGCTGGAAGATCACGCAAGGAGGAGAGCTTGATTGCAGATGATCCTGGCAGCTCAGCTGGAAACAAAGAGAAATTGGTCAATAATCCTACATTGGGCTATCATGTTTTTTTAAATCCACACTCTTCACAGTCAAGTAAGCTTCACACTGATCTACAATATTAACATAAAAATTGACCTTTCCCAAGGCCCGTTTTGTATTTCAGATTTTAAGCAGGCTGTCTTGGCGAAGGACTTGCATCACACAAGAATCTGGCGCAATTAAACAAGAAGTCAGAAAAATGAAAATGCCAAATTCAAGTCTGGCAGAGATGGAGGATTTAATAAAAACAAGGCAGTCAGTCAAAAGATATTCTAAATTTTAGCAGTCGCCATAGTAATGTAAGTTGAGGAGAGCAAGCCATGAATCAAAAATATAAAATAACAAGAAAGGGGATAGCCAATGAGGGCAGAACATGTCAAATTCAAGGGCAATAAACAAAAGCATCCATCTACATAAAAGCTGCATTATCAGACTAAGAGATCACGGATGCAAAATGCTGTTGAGAACAAAGATCTACCCATATGTCTAAAGAGCACTTTGTAGATGTATCGGTAACAAGAACACTAAGAGCAATGCATACCAGAGGTGATGAGAAACCTTTTAGAACAGACACTAAAACTTATACCTCGGGGTTTAAACAAACCTATACATATTAGAATTGAGGATGAGACCTAGTGCGTGAAAATAATCCTTCCCCAATCTGCTTACTGCGGGGCTTTATGCCTTCCTGTGAAGCATTTGATGCTGACTGCTGTCACAAACTCAACATACACACAGATACCACAGTCAGTACAGCAACTGCCCTTATCTCCTTGGACTCTTGTGGGCTTCAAAAGAAAAATTCCATAAATCACCTAAAACAACCTTCCATTCACTTTCTCTCTATGTCAGTAATTCTTCGTATGTTTTTCATACCTTATGTGAAAAGACATATTTCTTTCCTGACCTTTCCCTCTTCATTTCCATCTCCCTCAGAGGGTATTTCTTATTTCACGCCTAACCCTGCCACAGCATATAGGGTGGTGAGGTGCTGGATGGTTTCCCCTCCCACCAAAACCAACAGGGAGAGGATGCTGCAAGTAACATGATGGAGGTTCCCAGCACCTTTCAGGTCTTCGTTAAAAACAAGCACTGGAAAACACTTTGTACGAAAGACACCAGCTATGCAAAATAACATTTCATTGTACTGCTTTTTTCATCATACTGTGTGGCTACCCTTTATGAATAATGAAACACGTTATCAAAAAACTAATAAATATTCAAAACCTATAATACAGAGGAATAATTTAAATAAAAATACAATAGCTGTGCTTGGTATGCTTTTTCTTCATACATGACTATGTTCCAGAAGAGGATAATGGAATTTTTTGACCAAGAACTGTTTTATTATTTTTGCAAATAAAATGAGAAATTCAAGCAACATGTATATTGACAGACAATAGGGCTCTACCTTCTACAACAGCATACCAATCACTTCAGTCATAAGAAGAGCTGCCGCAATGAATAATGTATAATACCGCCTGTTACTTACTGGACCCCACTGTGGATCAAAATGGGGAGAGAAACCCAGATGTTAGAACTACTTCTTCCCTCTTGTGGCTCAGAGTTTCCAAAAATTTCAGACTACACAGCAATAGTTTTAGTGATTAAAAGAATATGAAAACTGGAATACTTTTTTAAATAAGGGTTTTACTGGAATTCAATTGAATGACTGCACACTATCCAGTATTGTTAATTCTGGTAATGGTGCCCCCATTTTTAACAATCATCTATGATAACTGATGCTTGCTTTTCTTGCATATGAACCCAGTACCTGGATTCTTCTGAGGATGCCTTGGTAAAACTAGTAGAGAATCTAGTCATTAACATGTGAGAGTGATTGCTTCCTTCCTAAAAGCTGAACACGAGGGGAAAGGGTGTAATTGGAGCCTTGGGATGTACACTTATGATTAAAAAAGAAAGGTAATAGAAAATAGAGCTGGGAGGGATTATCCAGCTAATGCATCCTTTTACCTAGAGGCACGATCAGTTCTAGCTTAGATATTTCTCACAGTTTCTCTCATCCATTTTTAAAAACCTTTAGCAATGGAGATTCCACAAGCCCCGTAAGTCACGTTTCAGTACTTCTCTATTCTTACTATTCAAAATCTTCTCCTAGGACGTGGCCTGAATTTTCCTCTCTGAAATTCAGGATTGCTACTTCCTCACTAGAATATTTCTTTTCTGCATCAGCATTTTACAATTCCTAATACCCATCACACCTTAATGTCACCTTCTTTAGACTGTATGAACTCAGTCCTGTAAATGTTTCCTGTTCCCTTATGTTTTCCAGATTTCTAAATAATTTTTGATGGTTCTCTCCTGATTCTCTTCAATTAGTCCACAGCTTTCTTCAAGAATAATGCCTAAGCCTCAGCACAGTGATCCAGCACAAGTCTCATCACTGCTTTGTAGAACGGAAAAGCTCCTTTACCCTTATCACACACCCATGTGAGTTTACACCATTTGGGGTGGAAAAAATGAAATTATTTTTCCCACAAGTAACAGTGGCCAAATGTCCCTGCCCTTCGTGAGTTTTAGGGGTGTTTTTTTCAGTTTTTAAGGGCCATTCTGGATTTTGACCTCCACAGTGCGAACAGCACTTCTCAGATTGGCAAATCTCAATAAACATACTCAGCAGTCTATCGCTGGAAGAGTTAATGAAAATTGCGAATTTTAACAGACTCTGGACAGAACCATTTTAAAGGTTACAGATAATACATTTTTCGGTTTGATGTTGAACTACTACTAATTTTTCCTTGGACTAGAGATCCTTCAAAAATAAAAGACAGTTCCTGTTACACAACTGATACCCACAAGGTCTACTTGAGTTTCCTGGGTCTACAGACCCGTGCTGTGCTTTTTTGTTACTCTCCCACTGACAGACTTGCTCATGCGATGCAAATTCTTCCCCAGATATCCGTTCTACTCATCATTTTCTGGATATTTAGTAAGTTATTTGTTCCAGTATCTTTCTGGGCATTAAGCTTGGCTAACAATCTTACAAGTCTTTTTAAAAGTTGTTAAAAAGGACATCATGTCTTTCTGGAGAGCTGCATTCATCATTCAACAGTCTTATAAGATTTCAGTTATTTCTACAGCTGATTCCTCTAAGGTGCACACCTGTAGGTTCAACCTACTTGAAAATGCCTCATTTATGAAACCGGTTGTTGATCAGGCTTCCTTACTTTAACTTCGAAAAACACTAACATTTTCAGAAAACCTTATGCAACTTCCAATAAAATTCATTGAATCTTTTGTGTTAGTTGTTAAAGAAAATTCTAATCATGCCACTGTCAAAAGAAAAAGGAAAAACAAAATTGGGTATAACAGGGACTTGTGTAAGGTAAAAAAGCAAATTAAAAACCAGATAAAATCTTGTGCAACTCCAGCCTCTATTTTGCCAAAAAATAAAGCTGAGTTATTTTAGCAGCCTCCATGTTGCTCTTGAAATGCAGTTAGCTCTAAGTTTTATATCCTGCCCTATCTTTCCTTATTTACTGTTGCACTCCACAACCTGACTTCAAGAGATTCTTTTGTTTGTTCTGTCTACATCTAGAGGAGTGTGTAAGAAACTTGTAAATGCCAGACGCTGTGTTCTTCAATTTTGCTAGGGCTGAAAGTGGAAATGGAATTGCTGGCTGCTTTTGGAGCTGATTACCAGGCAAATTAGTTTGTTGCCTGACTGATAATTGAAGCTGAAAACAACTCCAGCAGCACTCAGATACATAGAGAAAACTACAGCTTAGAGATTCTTCAAACAGAAAAGAAAGTTTGTGTTACACAACTGATCTCTGTAAGGTGACCTTCCTGGGTCTAGGGACTTGTGCATTCTTTGCTGCTAATGGAAAAACCTGACCAAACACTCACACTGTCCCCAGTTTGCCAAAAAAAAAAAAAAAAAACAATAAAAGGATTGAATTGACGTAAAAATCTTCTGGTTGAGTCACGTATATTTGAATGGAATAATCTCTGCAGCTCCAAAAACCAATTTATGGGAAACAGAGGAAGGTGGTGCAGCCTGCCACAGGGATCCTGAGGGAATGAGAGCAGGCTGAGAAATATGGTGGGAGACAGGTATTGAGAACTGGTTCCTCCTGTGTTAGGGAATTCCTCTTTCCCTCCTGATGGATTATCCAGGGCTACTACCACAGAGATCAAACAGCCACAGGCCAGTTTCAAACTGAAGCATCTCATATGACCACCAACAACTGTGCTACGGTCCGTGATAAAGAGGCAGATGTATCCCAATCAAATATTAAGAGAAAAGACAGTTACATCAACTGTCTACAACAAATAGGCAATTTTTTCTGTATTAAAACAACAGATCTGGGTACCTTTGGGATGCTATAACCTAGCACTTTCAAATAAGAAAGGTCTATTATGCTTTATAAAATAAAGCATGGATTCATCTTTTAACCCATGTTCAATAAAGACAAACATTAACTACAGTAGCTCTTTATATAATATACACTCAACAGAATCAGACGCTTTTAACACTTTTCCCTTATTGCTAGTTACATTTATGAAAAAGCTAAAACAAGCGTTATTAATTTCTTTCTGCCTGAATGATAGCTATGCTCCAGGAAAAAATAAAATGTTAAATGCCAAAATGGTATTTATTTTCTTTCTCTTTACTGAAACAGACAAATTCAGGGTCAAATCTAGGTCTTAAGTTTCTTAGAACTTATTGTTAATACTTTAATTAAAAGGAAAAGCATACAGTTCTACTCTAAATTTCTATTATCCTGTGTTAGGTGCTTATTTAGTTTGCTTACTCCAACAAAACAAATGAAATGTTGGGATTTTTTGGTCTTCATTTTTTAACATGTTTTCCTAATTAAGCTTTTATGCTCTTATTCCAATGACAGCTGTTATAGACTGACGGAGCCCTTAATGATAGTTCACATTATACATGAAAGTGTTCCACAGAAATAGTGGACTACTTTTAACTAGTTTCCATTTCCTTATAAAGTTTTCAAGTTCACCTGCATTTTCAAAGTAATGTTCCTCAATTTATGAAACACTACATAAGCCTTTTTCCTTTGCATTAAAACAACAAATTGGTGTGTACACAGATAGTACGTTCTCTCTGTCTATACTGGGTACAGAAGAAAGCATATGGTACGAACACATGCCCAAAATGCGGTGTGTAATGGGGTCTGAGACATAAAAAGGAAGACTGGCAAAGTCACCAGACCCAGACCATTAAGCGACGCAGCAGCTCAGTTCCCTGGTAGCCACAAGCAATCAATACTCCTATTTGATCAGGCCTAGCACACATCAGCAGGCACAGATCCTTCAAGAAATGCAGTCATAACTGTCTTCTTTTTCAAAGCACAGGATGAGGCCGTTCCCAAGTCCATGATCGTTCCTGTGAGCCATTCCCATCTGAGGCACCCAGAGCCAATGCTACAGAGTCACTCATGCTCCCCTTTGTGCTTCCTCCCAGCACTGGAGACCTTACAGGTCCTTCTGCAAAGCTACAGCTGCTCCAGGTGACTCACGGGTAGGATGATGTCCTCACATCTCCTCCCCAGGAGAGCTCAAGGCTTATGGAGCCTTCCTCAGAAGAGGGAGGCAGCCAACAGAAGGGTCGCAAGGGCAACTGCAGCACAGCTCTCCCTCTCCCCGCTGTGGGCTCAAAGGCAGGTAGCCGCTCCGGAGAAGGGTTGTGCCTTCAAGCTGGAAAGGAGCAAACACTAGTTTCTCTTACTCACTACATCCACACAGCTCCTTGCCCAGCATGACTTTTTTGGTGCTGTCTTTCCAAAGCACCCAGATCTCCCTCCTGCAGTCTGCAGAGCATGTAGGATACCACCTGAGAGAACCTGGATGGTGGCCAGGAGTCAGCGTCTACGGTCATTAACAGATCTAGCAATGAGCTTGTAAGATGAAAACAAGGTACAAGCAAAATTACAGTCATATGGTAATACAGCCATTACTTCAACACCATCCACTGACACCCTGCAAGGCTTTACCATAGAACTGGCTATTCAGCTCCTGCCTCTAGTGACCGCTTGGTGGAAAACAACATTAGCTCGTTCTGTTGTGCCTCACTCATCCCACCAAGGTGGTCACAACTGCATGTCTGCTGGCAGTAAACTAAATAGCAACAACAAATGGAGACAATAATGTGGGAAGAGAGTATACCACTGAGCATGTGTGCGAGCAAACACACAAATCTGGCCCCAGTCCACAAAACTTCCCATGCTCTCACACAGGGCACTTCCTGAGCATGTTTATGACTGTTTACAACAGCCCTGATCATTTCGCAGAATACCAAAACAAGCACGTTTCCTCTATCTAGTATGAAGACTGCTGTTTCTTAATTTAATATGAATTCCTTTCCAGCAACCTTAATTTAATTTAAAGAAATCGAATCTGCAGATGACTAAATTCTAGTAGAGCAAAACACTATCTTTGCATAAGGCCAGTCAAAAAAATTTAACTAGAACATTTACCACCAGAAGATGCAGTTTCACCTACATTAAAACATTCCATAGGAACACGTCAAATGCAGCAAAGTTTTTCATTTAGATAACGTTCAGAAGTTTAAATAAAAGTAATGCATTAATGTTTTACGTGATCAGAGTGGTTAAATAAGCAGCATTTTTTCAGTGGTTCTGTGAATTTTCACTCCACTTTAAATTTTGGAATTACCTGTATGACTGGAACTGTGATTTCACATTGGAAGGTACAACTGCAGTGACAGAAGGCGCCCACTCACAATAAGCAGGATACACAAAACCAACCAATGCAGTTTCGAGCTGCTAGTTTCTGCAAGCTAAACACTGACTGTTAAATGAATTACCATCCTGTCAGATCTCTTTTTGATTTGACAAGTCCTCAGGTTCTTCTGTACAGGTCCCGAGGGCTGAATGGTACCATAGCTCCTTGCAGAGAGGCAGGAGAACATTAAAATTAACCCGGAGGAAGGTGGGGGGTAAAAATCTATTGGATAGTGTTGGCTTTTGTCTAACAATGCAGCACAGACTACAAAAGATCCCCTCTTTGTACTATAAATATGAAAGTTTTTAAGGCACTTTTCACCAGCTTATTTAGCAGTTGGTTTGGAACAGCTGAAGGAATCCAGCTCATCATCCTTTCCAACTATTAAGGCTTGGTAAGGCCAATTTGTTAGTCTGGAGAGCAGAAAGCAAACTTACTTTAATATTATCAAAACACTTATTGACTGATCCTGGGACAACATGGTTATTTTCAATCAGTGTCAATCTCAACCAAAAAAAATTAAGGTCTCTATTGCAAATTTTCATTCTCTGTTACAAACACAAAGAAACTCTCTTTTATGCACCACTAACTGCATGGCAAAACAACACAGTCATATTACTCTCATTTAACAAGAACTATTCTTTCCTCATTCAAGCCACAAATAGTTTCTTGTCAACAACAAAAACCTGTCAGAGAATCAGAGTACTTCCAATGAAAACAAAGGCAAAACCACTAATAACGTAAAAGAACACAGTAAGCAGATTTCTGGCAAGTTTTGTTAATTCCAAATAACTTTTTCTGAACTAAAACCTACCAAAGATACTACAGCAGTACGACTAGCCTAGCAGAAAATATATGGTGCTTCTGACACTATTGTATAGCTTTAATTACCTGAAACACATTCATGCCAGCATTTCATGGGTTAAAAACTCCAGCTTTTGGAGTAACAACTATACAAGCCCTAGCATAGACTCTTTCCTTTCTAACAGAGCTTAAGATTCTATGAAGTGTATACAGAGGTTCCTTAATTTTGAAGACAAGACAGTCTGGGTGCACTACTGCTCAGGCAGTATAACAAAGTAACACAGGATTCTTTGCAAATCTTACAATAAACTTACTTGGACTACAGTAAAAGAACTGTAAAAAGCACAGATAATATCCTCAGAAGTGTATAACAAAATTGCCTACATTAATAAATTCCAAATTATGTAGAATTTATTAGTTTTGTGGTATACTTTGCTAGATGAGAAAAATCTCTGAAATGGAATTTGTAGCATTTCTAAGCTTTCCAAATCATTATAGCCTATAGTCAATAAAACACTCCATGTACTGACTCTTCAAGGAGTTAAAAACTATCAATCTACATATTTGCATCCAAACCAACTGAGAACAACCCTGAGATTACTTGTTTTATTCTTAATCAAGCACAGATAACAAAGTAGGTTGCATGCATTATAGCAGGATTTTTTTCCATATTCACAAGGCAGTTTAAGTACAAACCTGACTGAAGCCCAGTTTTCAAACTGAAAAAATGTCAAGAGAATCTCGAAAAGGAAGGAGAATAAAGTCAACAGTAGTAACTGTGGCTAAATACATGCACTATGATCTGATGTACGTTTTTCATGATACACTGAAAATCGTGATTAGAATCAAAGACTTGGTGCAACTCAGACAAATAAGAAGATAATACTGCCATCAAAGTATTACAATAAAGGGGTTTTCTTTCCCCCAATTCACAAGATAATTACTGCATATTATAAGTACATGCCAGGAGAAACAATTGGAAATTAGAGAGAACACTTAAAAGTTTGCATTTTATAAATTCAGCTTTCAACACAAAGATCTAAATTCACTGACATATCCAATAACCAATAACCTCAGGAAGGAAGGTTCGGTTTTATCAAGATAGCTTTTATACCCCAAGCCAACCTGTGCAACAGAGAACTGATAGTCTCCAGGGAAACCAAAATCCTCCTGGCAGGTCATGCCTGTATGTATTTTATACATAGCACTTGGCAGTATATACACAGAAAAGGACAGATAGCTTTATAAATGCTTGAAGGCTTTATTCAAATGTTACCTGCTGGTTTCTGTTTCTTTTCACTTTAAATCTCCAGTGTTTCACATCCATTTACCCCTTCTGTTGCAATACGTGTTTTCAGTCTTTCTTGTAAAAATCTTACTTAGGTTGATGCTGTGTGCGGAGTTTGTTTGATTTTTTTTAAAAAGCTAGAAATGGATTTTTCCCAATCCTGTCACTAAAGTCCATATATTACCCTATTTCAGATGTTCTCATTTCTTGACTGCATCAATCAATAACATTCCTTCTCTTCAAAAGGCAGCAGTACATACTAAACACTTACTACTTTAAATTAGAATAAGTATCATAGTGATCTTTTCATTTTTTTCCTGGCTTAAAATGTTTTCTTTTTTTAGATAAGAGAAGACATTTCCAAATTATTTTTCATTTCAAAGATAAAGTGTAACGTTTTAGTGCCCTTTTGGTGCCCCTTTAAATCAAATTTCCCTATTTGGGAAACCCTGTAATTTTTCATAAGTTTCTGCTAAATTGTTTTCAGCTTTACTGGCAAAACTAAATAAATGTTAAAGCAGCCAAAAACGTTACATGCATTGTATAGCTAAGCAAGCAGTGTTAATTGAAGGTATATTCTCAATTAGACTTTGGCTCCACGTTTGGTTACGTCTGAAAAAGAAAGCTGGGTAAAAGAATGCTACATGACGAAATTCAATATAAACAGGAGATATCCAGGAGCAGGTAAAATTAAATTTAGAGGAAAGGGAGATAAAATGTGTTTGGATTTTTTTTTAAACACATTACCCTGTAGTGATCCTGAGACAAACACTTCCATGGTCACCTACACACAACAGCCGCTACGTTATAAAAAGAAACAAAACTGATCCATCTAACTCCACTGAACCTTCCACGAAAACTCCAGATTTTAACAAGGAATAAAAAGTAAATTAGACCTCTGTTTCCAATTGTTAGGCATGCTTGTAGAACTGCAACTAAAACCCAAACGCAAAACATTCTCCAAAAGGTACTTACCATGCCTCTCAGCTCTCCTGCACCACACTTCTACATTTTGTTCAGCTGTATTGGTAACAGAAGATATTCCCAACATTGCAAATTGTAAGAATACTTCTGTTAGCATACGTGAATTTAATGTAAAGAGTCTGTGTCTGTACAAAAGCAGGATTTAAGTTTTACTGTTGGAGCAGACCTCACATCACCCTCACAAGACTTGCTCTCAATGCCATCGTTGAGCTCTACTTGGAGATCTCAGCTACCCCACAGCATCAAAGGGAGCAATCCAGTTGGAACTAAAGCTTTTCTGATATTTGCAGCAAAACAGGCCTAAAGACGAATATCTTGTAATCCGAATCCTCACTGTTTAAAACTGCCACAGGAAAACCTCTGTCCAAAGAGATACTTACTGTGCAAAGATTTGCAAGTGAATGTATGAAAGTACAGAGTGGCAGTAATCCCTACTAAGCAATTTCCCCAATGGTTCCTGATGAATTTGGCACGTGGAAGAGCCATGTGTGACCCCATCTATGATTTTTAGACTGACCACATACAGTAAAACTAATTCCAGAAGACAGAGAGCTAGAATGGATCAGTTACTTTGCAATGAACATCCTTTAGAAATTAGCTAAGGGAGAGTTACAGCTATACCAAAGAGGACCTACTTTACAGTCAATACGGTACTGGATTTGCCAACTCTACTGGTACACAAAGGTGGTTAAAGATCTGATTAAAATCAATACTAGATAAACACTTTTTGCTGACTTTTTGCTACCCCTATCACTATATACAGTGCTATTATACAAATTCCTGCTCAAGTTCTTTTTCATTAGCATAGTAAATGAAGAGTCATTCTCACTGATGAGGCTTTTGTTCTCCAACCTCACTGCTGCCACAGCCTTGAATTTCTCTTTTCTTTCCACCCCTCGGATTTCACAAACTGATGAAAACCAGCAATTCTGTGGCTATGTTGGAGCAATGCACTGCCTCCCTGGCTGGCAAGCTGTCACCAGGAGTGCATATGGCTTACTTCTCCTCACCTTTCCCCAATCAACGCATGTCTCTGTCTTCTACCCAACTGCCAGCTTTTGCAAAACTAGGAGCAGTCTAATTGTCTTTAAAAATTTCTAGCAAATTGGCTTGAAATTGTCCGGTTATAATTATTTGGAGGAATGAGACAGACAGGCTGTGAGCCTTTTTTAACTCTCGTTTCCCTAGGAAACCAGTTCAGAAACAAAACAGAAAAACCCATCACACTACCACCTCCAAACCCTCTGGAACAAAAACAACAACAACAACAAAAATTTAATTCAAACACAAGGACCTGAAAAGAAAATCCTGCAAAAGAGACTATGGTATACTGCCTTCTGCAACACCTCTAATAGTGTATTTAACAGCAATAAGGCTTTCACAGAATATTGAAAACGACTAGCAAGTAATAGATCACCACTGGCACCTAAAAGAAGTATGTCACTGCCAAACACACCACATCACTTCAACTTGGCAAGAACACTTGGATAGAAAGCCAAAGAGTAGTGGAAAAGGCTGTTAAAAGTTAACAAAGCACTTACCAAAAGTACTGTTTTGGTTTTTTAAGCAAGTCTGCTAGAGCATGGGTGATGGATTTGCTCAAGAATAAAGTTTTTCTTGGCAAAAAAACCCTCCTTTTTTTGCTTGGAGCAAATCTTCCTGTCACTCTTCAGAATCTGAACTCCTACTCCCTCGTTTCAGAAAAATGTGGCTAGTTTCTGTTTTCAAGTGAAAAATTCCCACACAACAATACCAATTGCACGCAAACCTATTGTTTAATATGGAACTGGGGAAAATGACCACAAATTCAAGCATCATTAGAATGGAATGACCAAAGTCAAACTATAACTATTTTAAATTTTCCAATAGAATGGTTGTTGTTGCATTTTGTTTTGGAAAGAGTAGCAGAGTATTTCTCTGAATGTTTATGAGAAGGCATCATTTTACCTTTATTTCTCCGTATAGTTCTGTCAGAAAAAGTGCTGCATCTAAAACATTTATTGGAGATGAAAAGGCAAGAAGCAGGGACACCTTACCTTCAAAGCTGCCAAAGAATGAATTAATGAAATTAGTATAATCTAAACCCAAAGTAGTAAGTATATGCAATAAAGATGTAACAGCTGTCCTGTCCAACAAGGACAGAATTATTTTATGTTATGAAGGTGGTAATTAAACAGCATTATGAAGACAGTCTTAAGATCTAAGCCTTTCCTTACGCCCTGGATGGGATTCCTCTTGGGCTACTGACATCAAAAACTCAAGTTTCATAAATGCACATTCTTACTGATTAAATAATAAAATGCAGCAGCAAATAAATGAGCCAATTTCTTACTTGCTTTTACAAGAAATATAAAATGAATTTTATAGGTGTGGCGCATTGGCCCTTGGCTGGGGGCCAAACGACACACACCCGCTCACACAGTCCCTGCCCCCACCCAATTATAGGGGAGAGAATTAAAGAGGTAAATGGCAAAGAGGACTCGTGGGTTGAGATAAGGACAATTTAATAACTAAACCACACTAATATTGGAAATAATACTATATACAAAGATGCAATGTGATACACAGTGATACTGCCCCTCCCCACCTGATGACCAAAGGCCCAGCCCACTCCCAGCCAGTGACCACGGAGGAGGGAGGGAATAGGTGATACGCAATGATACTGCCCCCCACCCCGAAAAGGCTCAGCCTGTTGCCAGCTAACAATCCCCAGAATCTGCACTCACGATTCCCCCCAAAAAAAGGGGCGGGGGGGGGGGAAGGCACTCATGGAACGGAGATAACAGCCCAAGCATTCCAGGCCAAGAGCTGACCGAAACAGGGGAAAAAAAAAAAACAGCTAATGATCCCCCCGGAGAGGGAGGATCCCGAAACTCATGGAACGGAGATAACAAGCGTCCCGGGCCAAGAGCTAACGGCGTCCATGGGGGGTTAAGGCCTTGGAAGAGCGAATGCAGGCACCTGAAGCGAGATGATCCAGAGGGAAGTGAAAGAGAGCAATCTCCTGGAAGAGTCCTCATCTATATACTGGGTATGACGTGTATGGGATGGAATACTAATTGGTCAATCTGTTTTCCATCTGAACCTAAGAGCAAATTGCAGGCTAGCAGCTGGACTGTGTCTCTTTGCTTGTCTGCTGACCTTGGCAGCAGAACAAAACATCGGTTATCAGCTTCTCCTGAGCAGGAATCTAAAACACAGCTTCTTGCTAGCTATTTATAAAGAGAAGGAAAAAAAAAGTTAACTCTCTCTCTCTCTTAACCCACGACAATAGGTGGCACAGTGGTGTGTGATGATACATATTCACAGCCAGCATTCAACAACAGAACTGTTCACTATTCTTCTCAGCCGCTGCTAGCACAGGCAATACCTCAGGAGCAAACCCATGAAAGCGTGCAAAGCACAGTGTCTCTATCCCCTGGCTAATACTGTTTTCTCACTGTTCCTAATGATGCAACCTGAAGAGAGGTCACAAGCAGCTTCACATGGCTTTAACTTCTAATCATATGACAGCTGACATTTAAGACACTTTCACTTCTCTCTATTCCCAAGCATATTCTGCAAAACAAGAGAATCATTTCTATGTCCTTTTAGGTCAAGAAGGGCCAGACCTGCTACTGGCTAATAATGAAATATCACTGATAAAACAGGCTGAGTTTCCACCAATGGTTCTGAAAGTGTTCCCTGGAACTATCTGTTGATGAGCAGACCAATTTTTCCCAAAAATTTACTACAATGAAAAACTAAACAAACAACAAAGCTGACAAGTAGTGCAAGAGTGCAGCTTGACAACAAAGTCTTACAACTATAAAGTATTTTATTCAGTGAACATGTGGTGAAGAACAATGAAAATAATCCCACAGAATATGTACAATTTTATCTATTTCATCATTTGAAAGGCTTCATAAAGTCATTCAACCCAGCTGGAAAAATCAGTTAGAAGAAAGACTGCAGAGAAAGACAGATGCTGCATCTGAGCTGAGCATTCCTTAGTAAATAAACAACAAAACAAAACCAAAACAAAAAAGCAATTCTGACACAGTTCCAAACTTTATGAGACAATAACTTAACAAAAGACCATTTATTCTGTCACTCTTTTCATTCTTTTGTTTTGTGATTTGAGACAAAAGTAGATGCTAATTTTTTTTTGCTTACTAATAATCTGTACAATAATTACTACTGAATTAACCCATGCAATTTAGCACTATTTGTCAATTCTTGTATCAGTTGTTATTAAGAAATTCAGGAAACAATTATTCAAACAAAAGAACACCAATAGAGGGCTTAACAACTGAGGAACTACAGCAGTAGACTGCTCTTTATTTATATTTCACCAGTCACACCACATCTTGGCTTATTTCTAACTTTCTCAAAATTCCACCTATTTATTTGTAAACCTCATACCTCATTCTCTTTCAGATTTAAGGCCTTTTATCAATTCATCTGGAAATGCATGGCATCTTTAGGACTTCTCACATCCTTGACATCTTTAATTTTTTATGTGCCACATAGTATGCAAAAGTCTCTGTATTCTCAGACTCAGAGGAACTCTTTCAACTGATGACTGTTTAACAGAGACAGGTAATATTTTTTCAGTTCTTAACTCACCTGATGACTGTCAAGCTTGTCTTTCGTGTGTTGATCAAGAGCTGCAGCTCACAGCAAATGCTTAATAAGATTCTCTTCCCCTTGAAAGGACTGTTTCTTTAAAGAAGAATCTGTACCTAATCACTGCTAGTCTCAAATTGAGAGGATGGTTATTTGGGAAGAGAAAGAAAGGAAGGAAGCTGAGCTCTTTACAATTTCAACTAAACAGAGCTCCATTTACACAGATTAAGCAGGGTTTGCAAAACCCAGCTGGCTGGAAAGCCTTAAACTTGCAATTCCTGTACAAGACCTTATCACAACGCATGGGTCACTATTTACAGTAAGAGTGACCAGTTAGCTACAGCAGTTAAGTAACCATCAGACTCGGATTAAATTTTTCATATGCCACCTCCTATCTGGGAAACGCCCTGATGTTGCTGCTGATTCTGAGTTTATCATTTAGCACAGTGTGTCACAAGTTCAAAAAATTTGCAAAAGCATGACTGCACACAAACCAAGAGTCTGCTGGATGTGCAGGTTGTAACTCAGAAAGCAAGCTGCAATTTCATGCAGTAATTGTCACCTGGACTCCTCTTAAATCCAGGATATCACATTTGTATGACTGCAATAAGTTGAAACCAAGTCACTGAGAATTGTAGTCAGTGTTTAAGATACAGGGCAAAAATACATAAACATGCCAGGGTTTTGCCAAGACACCTGAACGAGTGACAAAGCAGCTATCTTGGGAACTGGAAGCAAGACTAGCACAGCACTCAGCAAATACTAATAAGTTCTTGTTCTCCACGTAAGCCATGAACATTTTTCCAGAGTCTTCATCACTTCAAGAGAAGGCCACCATCTGGAGGCCCACATCAATCTTTATCAGCTTTGTTATGTGTTACAGCTGTAAGACAGTAATGTTCAAACAGTATTTCACCGAGAAATTACATTGAAGAGTTCTGAAATTGCTGCAGACTGACCATGAACCGGTAAGCAGGTGTCAGAAACACCTGGAATGCAGCACTGAACTGAGACAATGCAAAAAGGTGCATTACACCAGGCCCAATTTGAGGTCCATCTACATCTTGTACAGACAGAACCCTTATTATGCTACCTATCACCTGTGCACAAATACAAAGGCACTGAAAAAAAACAAAAAGGTCTCAAGTAGAAAATGCACTATCACAGACATAGGATCAATGCCCTTCTCTATACAAAGTCAAGGTAAAGAAAATGCAGGCCAGGTATTTGCATACAAAACCCATGCAAATGACTAAGACGACTAACCTGAAGAACAGTTAACACTTGAGAGACAATCACTAAGGTTTGCAAACTACATTATTTTGCTGAGTAGAATATTCATAACCTTAATTTAAATGGCAGTCACAATTATGCTTGTTGCTAAAGCAACAACTCTACCTGTTTACAGAACTGGGAAATGAAAAATCCTGCAGTTTCCATGCACAATAGACACGACAGATTTAAACTACCTAAATCTTCCCAGGTTATTCTTCAGACAAAATTCGAATCAAATGTTGATCTTTCCTAGAAATGATAGCATTTTAAGATTCAAAGTAACCTTTATTTGTTCAGTAATAAAATAAGTCTAACACACTCAGGGGAGGTTTCAAATACACTTTCAAATCAAAATCAAAACAAGATGTCGTTAAAGACCCAAAAGGGATCTGAACCGAGAAATGTAAGTTGTCTTCTTCAGTATAAGACCATGTGTCTGCCTTCGCACAATAGCATGGGTTTTATTCAGGCAGAACTCAACAGCAAATCTTGTCAGAATGACAACTGCAGTCCCTGCCGGGTTTCATTGATATCAATACAACAAAAAGGCACACCTCCAGCAATGGAAGGCTTCCAAAACAGTGAAAACTCATGCAATGCCATGTCTTCTCTTCCTATTTAACAAGTCAAATGAAATCTGTCCCTCCACTTTTACCGTCACCAATCACCCTCAAGGTTTTTCAGTTTCTGTGTTCAGCTCCTCTTGTCCCTTGATATTTTTTCCCTATTTTATCTGCTCTACTTTCTCTTGATGCCCTCTCCTTTCTGAAGACCTTGTCTCCTCTTCCCACTGTGCATGAGTGCTCATGTCTATCCTGGCAACAAGGCAAGCAGAGCATATTAAGCGTGACACTAACACAGCCCTCTTAGGCTTCCAGACACAGAGAGATGCTGCTATGAAGTTCCTTCCCTGTCCAGACACAGGTGAACACAACGGCTGACACCAGAACAATGGCATTAGGCACAACAGTTGGGGTCTCCATACCCACAACCTATAACAGCATGGGTCCAGGCCAGGGTGGTTCTGCCTCTCTGGAAGACACAGCAATAGATGGCAGAGGCTGTCAGGGCAGTGGCCTGTCCTGCCCTTCCCTTCTGCACTCATGAAAAGTCACCTGGTCACATACTCCCTTTAAAGGAGCAGCAGCAGCAACATGGTCCTGCTCCTGGAATTCCCCTCAGCTGTGTGTGTGATCACCTGCAGAGAGCCCACAGCATGGATGAGTCTCTTTGTATTGGGGGGGTGAGGGAGGTGTTGTTCAATGGAAGGATGCTGGGTACAGACTTGCTTTTATTCCCCATTTCAGCATGCAGACAGGGTACATACCTCTCATGTTCTCCCCACAACTGTATGTGCAGTGCCAGATGCCCAAGCTGTGCTCTGCTATTTCATTTTTGCTCCAGTTAATCCTTTGGACATGCCGATCCACTGGGGAATGTTTCTGGTGTAGTCCATATCAGCACCCCATCACCCTTTTTCCCTATCTTTGTCCTTGCTCCAGAAGCTCCAGATCCCACTTTCCCTCCTTTGCTTTTCACTGGTCTTCTCTGAGAATAAAGCTGGCAAAGGTGTTGCTCGAGTTCTTTTTCTGATCCACTGCTGTTTAGCTGCCACTGTGACTGACACTCCACTTTTTTCAGTGGAGAAGCCTGAAGTGCCCACATTTTCTGGGGTGCAGCAGCAGGCAAGCTATGGCAGGGAGCCTGGGCTAGTGATGTTATAGCTCATCACAAGGCTGACAGACATCTTGGTTGCTGCATTTTTTGTGAGAAAGAGTGTGGAGGCAGCTTCTAGGACTGAAGGATTCTGGCTATGAAGACCCTTTGGAGCTTCATACGAGCTGACATGTCAGCTGAGTGTTGACAGCCTATCAAGCAACTGACAGGGCACGGTCCTGCTCTGAAGGGGGTGCTTCAGCCAAAAGCCTAGGAACAGGACTGGCAGGCCATTTCCTCTGCAAGCTAAAGGGAAAACAGGGAAGGAACAGATGCTCCCCAGGGAGAGATGCATGTTTCCCTGTTGAGAACAGGGAAGAGCTGATCTCCGTACTGCAGGACTTAATCAACCTTTAGTACCTCCCTTCCTTGTCCTTAAAAATCTCTCCTCTCCAAGCCAGGGGAGCAGAAAGACAGACTTCATCACTTTTCCCTTTGTCAGTTCTCCCTCCTTTGTCACTTCTCAGAAGAGCAGAGCACAAGATTCACCCTCACCCCTCCCTTTTCCTGCATGGTGTGCTGCTGCTACTTTCCAGCTATGCTTTTCCTTAGCAAATAACTCAGTCCTAAGTCTGATAGGCTTCCTGAGGGAAATGCCCACCTAGAAGGGATAAATGGTCAAATGCCACAAGGAGAAGAGTGAATCTTCTCACTTCCAGACACTCGGCTCTGCTGTGCCTCTCTGCATGGGCAGTATCTGGACAGCGGCATTGCAGATTTTGATTGTGACTCTGACTACTGAAAATCTGTCCTCCCTCCCCAAACAGGCTGGCCACTGACCAATAGGTACTGCAATCATGGGACTCCATGGGGCAAAGCTACACCTGTGAGAGCATGTTTGGACTCCCAAAATTTCATCCAGTGATGGCAAAGTCATGGCAGTAGCTTGTAACAACAGCAAGTTCCAACCTACCACACCACCCTCAGTGCAGAGAGGCAACCACTAGCCCTACCAGTCCAACCTTGTCCCACACCCATAGTACTCTCCAGTGACCTAGGGCAGAGCATAAAGAAGAGTGAAAACTCAAGAAAGTAAAGGACAGTCCATGTCTTCCTCCTCAGACAGAAGTAGGGAGGGAGCAGGAGGGAGTCAGCTCATCTAGAGCTCACACAGTAGCTGCCACAGCTACAGAAGAACATTCATCATTTTTGCCAGCGGAAAAGAAGTCAGGAGAAGCCATCACACAGCAGGTGCAACGGTACCATGCATGAAAAAGCAGGAATAGAAGACAAACCCAGAACAGATGTACAACAGAAATCAGACTTGCTTCTGCATGTGAAATCTCTTTACAAGTGTCACTGGCAGAGGCAGTGACAAGCCACAGTCATCTGCATTAGACAGACACAGGGACAAAATGGCACCTCCTAGAGTGGCCCCCCAGAAAGACCTGCAAGCCAGAAAGCAAATATTTTTCAGGTACCTTTCTTTCAGGCTGCTTTGAAACGCCTGCAGTGGGATGTTCAGTACACAGGGGAACAATAAATTTTGTCCAAAGTAAAACCCTCAAAATGCATTTAACACAGCGCAAATTCCCCAGACACAACTGCTACAACCTGGCTGTCTGCTCCTCTTGCATCACACTACTGGCCTAAGATACACACAGCCTGATAACAGTCTGTGCTGGGCTATGTGGGACCATTAGGTCTGATCCACCTAGACACTGTGAAATACCTAAATGTCCACACCATTTCCACTACAACAGAGACACTTTATTCTTCATATAGGAAGATTAGAAAAATAAATGCAAACTAAAAAATTCCCCAAAATCAAGGTATATATGTACTTAGCATTTTCTTCTCAGTATGATTAAGGAAAGTGACTTCTCACAGTCAAGAGCAGCTGACACCAACAGTTCCTGTTTTCTCTTAAAGGGGGGTATTCTCCACTCAAGATTAACCAATTCTAAACCTTTAATTTGCATGAGATTTTATCCAAACAACTACACTTATTTATAAAGTAAATTATTAAGAACTCCATTACAATATTCCATAGGTTTTGTATATCATCTTTCATCTGGCTGATGTCAAGGAATTTGTAGCAACAAGTCACAAAAAGACTAAGCAGATTACTACACAGATTACTTCTCTGCCATAATAAAACCATGAGGCATTTATTATTCAAAGTTACAAGTCACTTTGTGACCTCCTGTTCTAGTTAAACACAGGGGAAGTTTTGTTCCTGAAAAAAACAGGATGGGGCCCCTGTGGCTTGAAGAATTTCACTATTCCATCAGAAATGCCTGACTACCAGCCTTGCAGACCGTGAAGTCTGGCTCCTTGGCTCTTGAACAGCATCAGGAGGATGAAAAGCACATGAAGATTTGAAAAATGTGCAAAGCCAGCGGCAAAAGAAAAGACAGGGCTGCTCAGAAAGACCACGTGCAGTTCACAATAAAGTTTCTTAGAGGTTCAGAGCTCTTTTTAGACAGACGTGTAACTATTTTTCCATGATGTGAGTGAATTACCACATATGTGCAATGTACACAGTATGCATCTCTTGTAAAATGGAAAATTCAATAAATACATTAAGAAGAAGCTTCAGCTAACACAGTAGATACAATCAACAACTGCATGGTAAGAATGGAGTATTACAGCTACCCATTCTTCAGCCTAAGAAGGGGTACAGACTAGGAAAAGTTAGCACAAACATGACTATTGCTGCCCCCATATTTTTTCACAGTTTGGAACATGCATAAATAGAAAGTATCCTGCACATGTTCCTTCCCTCCCTAGTCCATTTTTCATTGCCAAACAGCCATTGTCCAACTACACATGCAGAATTCATGTAGAAAAAGTGGCTATTATATCACCATATGCATTTGAGGCAAGATCCCATACAAGTTTCTAAAAGAAAACTATGCTTCCAACCACAACTCGAAAATACAGTTCCAAAACACATCATATGTGTGCTCTTTAACATATTTGAGACTTCTAATACACATACCATATTGTATCTAAGCTTTCATCTAGCCTATAATGTATTGTTCTAACACAAAATAGTGCCACAGTTCAGCTGGATTTGAGGAGACAGGCAACACCAGCAAATTTTAATTTTTTTTTTCTATTTGAAAGCATGAGAAAGGTATAGCTTTTTTGCAAATATATAATTGTTAAGATATGGGCCAGGAAATTTAATTCATAATATTGACCAGCTTCTTGCTCTAGATTCAAGTGAGAAGGGTGCTTTCAAGGCTGCCAGAGCACTGGACTGCCAAGGACCTATTCCCAGTTCTGCCACAGTCATAACAGACTCTAGATAAAGCTCTTTGTATGTTCTGTCACAGTACAAGTGTAGCCATAAAGCAAAATGTAAAAGATTGAATATTCATATCCTCATGAATTGCCCCTCTCAGTAATACACATGCATATACAATACATACCTGTGTGCAGGTATTACACACATTATTGATGTACAGATATACACACACACACATATACATATATGAGAGAATGTGTGCATGCAGTTAACCATAACCAGGATCTAAATACAATAATTATGGAAAGCAAAGCTTGTATTTAGCAACTAGAATATGTCTAACATATTTTACTCAAGTTATGCATCCTTATTTAAAAAGGCAACTATGGTAAAGAAGGTCAAATTACTACCAACAATTCTTTAAAGCAATTACATTTACAATGTAATTTATTACATTTATTAAACTACTAACATATGGAATGCTCCTTTTATGTCAAATTACAAGTTTCCCAAGACACACAACTAAGTTTTATAAACTGCTACAGCATGAACATTTCATTTAGCTGTGACTTACAGTGGCAAGTCCTGAAGGGTTACATATTACTACAGACTGTAATTCACTTTAAACCAAGAGAAGCCAAGAAATTTCATTGCTTCATGTTTGCATTAATGGAGAGGACTGAAGCCGAGATCCAGCAAACTCCTTATGCTGATTCTCTTTATCATGTTGAATGAGATACCCACATGGACAAAACTTAAATGAAGGGGAAGCATTAGCAGAATCTGGGCTACGCAGAAGTAATCCATTGGCCTCTTCTGCTCATCATCTTACTGCTCTGAACCTGTTACAAGATAATCTTCTCTGAAGCAATGTTTTAGTCTGTTGTAGACGATCAATACAAAGGTTCAAGCAGTCACATCACATTAATAACCTAACAATATTTTGCCACACTAATTTTATTTCATCACTCCTGAGGACAAAATGGTACCAAAGACAGCAAGCTATAAGTTAAGTTTCCCACTGACATAGCAGAGAAGAAAACAGCAAGACAGTATTTTATCCCTGCTTTCAGCAGAGCGACGCAAAGAGAATGAGTTCTCCCTGAACTGACAGGCAGGGACAAAGTCCAGGACAGCCTTCCCACAATCCAGGAGGAAGCAGTTAATGACCTGCTGCGCCACCTGGACACACACAAGTCCATGGGGCCAGATGGGATCCACCCGAGAGTACTGAGGGAGCTGGCAGGGGAGCTTGCCAAGCCCCTCTCCATCATTTATCAACAGTCCTGGCTAACAGGGGAGGTCCCAGAAGACTGGAAACTTGCCGATGTGTCACCCATCTACAAGAAGGGCTGTAAGGAGGACCCAGGGAACTACAGGCCTGTCAGCCTGACCTCGGTACCGGGGAAGATTATGGAACGGCTCATCCTGAGTGTGTCAACCAGGGGGTGGTCAAGCCCAGCCAGCATGGGTTCATGAAAGGAAGGTCGTGCTTGACCAATCTGAGCTCCTTCTATGACCAGGTGACCCGCCTAGTGGATGAGGGAAAGACTGTGGTCGTTGTCTACTTAGACTTTAGCAAGGCCTTCGACACCATGTCCCACAGCATTCTGCTAGAAAAGCTAGTGGCTCACGGCTTAGACAGGAACACTCTTTGCTGGATAAAAAACTGGCTGGATGGCCGAGCCCAGAGAGTCGTGGTGAATGGAGTTAAGTCCAGGTGGCGGCCGGTCACCAGTGGTGAGCACAGGTATTATGAGGAGCGGCTGAGGGAGCTGGGGTTGGTTAGTTTGGAGGAGGCTGAGAGGAGACCTTATCACTCTCCACAACTACCTGAAAGGAGGGTGTAGTGAGGTGGGTGCTGGCCTCTTCTCTAAAGTAACAAGTGATAGGACAAGAGGAAATGGCCTCAAGTTACACCAGGGAAGGTTTAGGCTGGATATTAGGAAAAATTTCTTCACTGAAAGAGTGGTCAGGCATTGGAACAGGCTGCCCAGGGAGGTGGTGGAGTCACCATCCCTGGAGGCGTTCAAGAAACACGTAGATGTGGTGCTTAGGGACATGGTTTAGTGAGTTAGGTGGTGTTGGGTTGGACTTGATGATCCTTGAGGTCTTTTGCAACCTTAATGATTCTATGATTCTATAACAGTGTGAAATGATTTAAAGAAGGTCCTACTTCTTTTCCTGACTGCATACTACCACCACTTCTACCAGCTCGAGCATTCATCAGACCCTTTGACAAGAAACTGATCTGACACAGGATAACCAAACAAAAAGACTGTGAAGCCTTCTGCCAGATCCATGAGTTAATTCACAGAGCTAACAGGAGGTGAGAGAGGAGAGCAACATCTCTACCACAGGTAGCTGCCCATGGAACTGCAGCTAAAACATACATCACATTCTGGAAGTGATCTCTGACTATCTGGATATCAGATTTGAGAATACATGCAGTTCCGAACTGCAAATACAACCAACATCCACCTTTACGTCTAAAGTCAACGAGATCTGCTTTTGGAACACATGAAGAAACACAAAGAACTTTGAAAACTTCTGGCAGTAATCTGTGTATCAGCACTTGCTTGCAGCATGGAGATAATCAGATCCTTCTCACCGTTAAGATTAAACACTTGTGAGAGATACAGTTATCAGAGCAGTAAGCATTATAGAAAAGCTCCAGAGAAAAATGAGCCAGCTTCACTAGTGTTGTAAATAAGGCCTAGGATAAGTAATATAATAAAATACTTTGCAGCCCCTCATAATTTAGAATATCTTATTCTAAAAACCTAATGGAGAAAAAAAACCTGTGGAAAAATTATGTCAGGATATATACACACTGAAAGGGCTAAACTAGATTCACAGAAGACAGACTTCATAATCCAAATGTTCTTTTTACACAGCTGTGAGCACTGCATTTTTAGAAGCCTCTGAATCGACACAGACATAGGTGAAACACTCATCATTAACTCTGATTATCTGCAGAGCTTATTTCTGAGCAAAAATATGAATGAACCACTGATGCTGCCACCATTGAGAAAAACCTGGAATGTTGTAACACTACGTAGAGCAACAGGAGCCTTCATACAGCCAATGACATCAATAGGGAAGGAGCCATATAACCACAAGCTGTTGCCCTGCCAATCCTCAGAGCACATAGTTATGGTGATACTAAGGAAAAAGAACAGGAACAACAGCTCCATCCCCTTTTCATCCACCTATCCATTGGCACCTTCAGAGACTGGAGTGATGGGGATACAGCATGCCCAAGCAGAACTTGGTGGGAGCTGGACAGCTTATATGCTTTGGCAAGCCAAAGAATTTTTATATAAATACTTCTCCCTACAGTGTCTCTAAAACCATGTCTCCTACAACCATAATAAAAGAATCCATGATGAGTAAGTGTAAGTATGCTTTGCAACAAACCTATCCATTTAACAGACTCGGAAAGTCTGGATTTAATTTTTCACTCTGTGCCAGACACAAGTCACATTGCTATCACATGTACTGATTCTTCCTCCATACAGTGACAAAGATGAGACTTCAAGAGGTATCCAGAGAACACACACACTGAAGCTTGTGAGGCAATCAAGACAGAACAGTGATGAGCATCCCAGAAAAGCCCATAGATGTGTGTCCTCAATATTAATTCATTTTCACTAATGACACAAGGTGCAGTACATCTCAGGAAAAGCTGTCAAACTATCAAAGGACATAAACAGTTCATTTTGAAACAAAAATACATAAATGTAGAAACAACTGCAATACATAAACATGAAAAAGTTCCTCTCCCATTTGTTTCGTGCTCTCATAACTGCAGTGCATCTCAATTAGTCTAACAAAAAACATACGAAACCACGGGTGTGCGAGACAGGCACTACGAAAAGCCTGCAAAGACAAAAACTCAGATTGCACACTGCCTACAAAAAGCACCCTCCTGTCCAGCCACCTATTCCAAATCTCCACCTTTTTCCAATTTCAAGTTCACTTGCAGCAAGTTTTAGAAAGCAACAAATTCCCATTACTCTGGGCTGAACATACTGAACTGCACTGGAGGTGTCACATCAAGCAACGTACCAGCAGCTCTTGTCTCGCAGTGAGAGACACACCACTCTGGCTTTTTCTTTGGCCTGACTTGCAAAACAAGAGAAGTAGCAGCGCACTGCAGGGCAAAAGCATAGAGGCTCTACCTGGCATTCTGCCAGCTAACTATAACAGATTTTGGTACTGTGTTGTTTTATATATAGCAAGAAGCAGGTCCCAGCCTTCTGCTCAAGCTTCAGATTTCCAAATGTTGTGAGGAGTAATTGCTTGTAGAACAGGCTAATTTTGAAGTGAAAGAGGGCACAGGCAATGGTGTGAGCAATACTGGCAGAGATGCTTGATGTCAATCAGAAAGGAAAGAAATGGGACTATCTGTGGATTGTAATGTGAATTAAAGGAAGACTATTTCAGACAGCAAAAAGAAACTCCAAACAACAAGGTAAAAACTGTGTGAGACTGGACCTTCACCCCTTTGGAGTTTTAGAACTTCAGTACCTCCTACTATGCTGTTTCCACCCACACTGGTGCACGTGTAAGTGTTATTTAACTGAAAACACTAACTTCAACCCCCCCAAAATACTCCGGAGGGAACACAGGGAGCAGAAGTGGAGGAAGAAAAAAGAGCAGTAAAGTATACAACCTGGCAGACCCAAATTACTTTACCGTAGGAAACTTGGATAAAATGCTAACTAAGGAAAAATAAACCACATTAGTTACAAAAATAAAAAAAGGTGAAGGGGTAAAAGAATCTAAAATCTGATATCCTACAACTATCTCTAAAGTTAAATATTTACATAAAATTCTCAGTAATATCTCTGCATGTAAGCATTATGACCGAAGAGAAGGCATTTACTTAAAGAAACCATTCACAAAATATTATGGAGCAATTAACATGTTCATCTGAATAGGAAAAAAACAAACTAAAGAAAAATATTGTGTACTTACTATCATTTAGTGTTGTAAAGTCCAGGAATCGATATTCATAGCAAACATCTATCTTGGTTTCTACCTGGGGCCTCTTCAAAGTAGAATAGATATTACCAGGTCGTTTTTCATCATTCTTCTCTAGTTTGTTCAATCCACAACCCATTTCAGCAGCTCCTGATACAAAGGGGCAGGAAAAGGGAAAATGCATAAACATAATTCACTTTGTTTTTTCTTTCCTATTTCATCTACCACACTAGCACATTACGGCGATTTTCAGTTTTTAAATACAAGCTACCTACAAACTATATTAAATAGTATAATTAAATAAATGCTTAGACAGAACTGAAGTATATATTACACATATCAACCCTCAGGCTATGATTTTATTGGAAAATAGACGGTTTAATGCATGTATTTTTGCATCTTTCAAATGCATTCAATACTATACTCTGGAAGACACACATTCCATTATAAAAAGTGGCTGAAAATACAAAATAACTTGCTAATATAGGGTTGACAACTTAATAACAATTTCTACATTTGCAGTTACTGTGAGAGTAGATAGCACCATCTTTCACAGAGATCTCTGCAACATTCAAATTAATATCTAGACCTGTAATTCAATGGAAAAAGCAGGTTTGCAGAGAGCTACCATCATTTAGAAAACTACCTCACTTCCCTCCACCTAATTTTTTCAGGTAAACTACAGGAAATAATGGGACTTTAGAGAAGCCACCTTGAAACTAGAAGAGACACATGACCACAGAGGACTATGTAGATCTAGCTCTCTTTAATACGCTGCCAGTCCACAACATTTTAAAGGATTACTCCTGACAACCATTTCTGCTACACAATAAATGTTTCTCAATACAGCACATTACAGCTCATCCGACTATGAAAAAATGGAAGTATTGCTTGGTGAAAACACTCAGATGATCCCAATCCTCTCATTCCTCTTCACCAATGCTAGTCAGACTGAGGCAAATTATTTCAACAAGCAGTGAGTATGAAAAGATAAAGACACACCAGCCAGGCACCTGAGGTTTTTCATTACAACCCACCCAACATCCTGCCTCCACCTACATGGAGAAACTCATGCTTTGGGGATGGGGAGATAAATACAAAATAAATACTCAAAGGAGGGCTCCTGCAGGCCATTCTGGGCACTTCAAGGTATGGGATCCATTCAGTGTAAATGCACTGCATAAAGCATCAGGAAGATCAGTGTCTCGGCCTCCCTGCAAACTCTGACGAATGGCAACGAGCACCTGAAAAACTTGTGACACAGCAGAGCTGCCTTGACAGTTAATAAACCTGAAGTGGAGAATAAAAATATAGTCCAGGTTCCGTGTCTCCAAAGAGGTGCTTGTAAGCTTATGCCACACCTCCATGCCCCAAATGGTTAGAAAGTTAGTACAATTTCCAGCCCCAATGTATTGGGAATCTACTTGTAGAAATGTATTTATACTTATATTGTGCTTTAACTTCTATATTTTTTTCCTTCCCTCATATTTCCTTGTGAAATTATTTTTATGAATAGTTAACAACTCCCTTCCCATATTTTGCTGGGATAAATGTGCTTAAGTGCTTTCCTGCCACTTACAAGACAGGATCTCTGCTCCCTTCATCCCCCCACTCACTCCCATTTGCATTGTTCCTGTTTTCACGTCTCTGTATGAACACAGGAGACCATATGCTCAAAATGAGATCTTAACAAGGCCTATTAAAATAACATTGATTCTTCCCTGTCTCTACTGCAAATAACATGCCTACTGCACCTAAGACCATCATTCACAGCTGAATCACATTCACAGCTTACTGTCAGCTTCCCAGTAGACAAAGAACCCATTTCTCTTTATTTTTATCCAACACAGCCAACTGAGGAGTTTCCAGCTCCTCCCCCAGAACTTTGCTCTATTCCTTTACTTTTCTCCTACTCAGTAATAATCTTATCCCATTCCCCTGCAACCCTGGAAGAGCTGGAAGTCCTTCTAGGCTCAGCAATACCACCCATCTTCACACCATCTGCAGAGTCCGTAAGTGCACACCTACACCTTATTGCAAAGTCACTAATAAATACACCAAATAGGCCTGACCAACACATCAAACCTTAAGAAAAACCAAACCATAGTAAATATTTGATCACACAGAAACTGGAAGCAGAAAAAAACAGTTGCTAGAAAGACCTTGAGCATCAAGAAAAATGGATGATGTGTCAGATGTGTTCCTGAACTTTAAATACTTGGGGGATTTATCCAACAGAAAACAATTTTCACTGCTTATTTTGACAGAAAAGTAAAAACTACTTTATTTTAACAATTTCTATAAATGAAAGTTAGATTTGGGTGGTTTTTTTTTCTTTTGGCTTTGAATGTTAAAAATCCTCAGGAACTTTTTCTGTTTCCAAAATGATACTTTTTTTTTTTTTTTAATGAAAATAT
>WKFP01015308.1:341924-384391 GCA_011057875.1 Pterocles orientalis | reverse complement strand
CTCTGTGACATCCAGTGATAGGACAAGGGGCAATGGGTTCAAGCTGGAACATAGGAGGTTCCATTTGAATATGAGAAAAAACTTCTTTCCAGTGAGGGTGACAGAGCACTGGAACAGGCTGCCCAGAGAGGTTGTGGAGTCTCCTTCTCTGGAGACATTCAAAGCCCGCCTGGATGCGTTCCTGTGCGATCTGATCTAGGTGTTCCTGCTCCGGCAGGGGGATTGGACTAGATGATCTTTCGAGGTCCCTTCCGATCCCTAACATCCTGTGATTCTGTGATTTTCACCTTCCTGCTGCTGGGCTAAAATGTCAATTAGTATCCTTGTGGATAGATACTTCCCTACATTTCACTAAGTATAGACAATTATATTTATGTTACTAAAGCACACATATGGAAAAGGATGTTTTCACTTGAATAAAAATGAGGTATCAGTAGAAAAATCAAGTTTCACATCATCACGGTATTTTCCAAAGTAATTGGGATGCACCAGTAGAAAATAAAACTTCGGAAACAAAGTTCCTACTTTAATACAGGAGTCCAAGTATTAAAAAATTCCAGAGATGTATGAACACTTAAAAGTTTTCTCAAAGATACTGAAGATGTATGTATGATAAGTAATCACTCATTCTGCTCAATGTTATCCCACTGGAGCAGCTTGCTTCATAACCTTCCAAAGATTTTTAACATTAGTTATTATCCTCTCCTTTCCTTTGCAGCAAAGTTAGTGCTGTTCAGAGTCTTTCCATCTTCATCTGAAAACTTCTCCTTGCTTTTCAGTTACAAATCTATTTGTCAGCAGGATATAATTCACCTTCTTAATTTTCTAAATTGAAGTTATCGAAGAGTGCTGTATGAAGTGTTCATCATTGATGCACTCAGTCTAAACCCACTTCAATTCCCTTTTTCAGCAAGTATATTGTTTTGCTATAAAGGATGCTTAAGATTACTGTACTACACATTTATCCTGGTTTTCTACACCTGCGTGTGAATTCTACTTTTTTTTATTCAGTATTAAAACAAATTATTATCACTAACATTCACTTTTTAGTAAATTAAAAAACAATTCTTGTAAAATACTGCCAAATTTTCAAATATTTTTTGCTCTGCGGTAGCTTTAAAGAAAACTTTTTAATTAATGTAAAAAATATGAACTCTCTAGTTCCATACTTACAAGAAATACCTTGAGTGACAGAAAGAGATCTAATGAGACTATTAACCACTAAAATTAAGATTAAGCTATGGGCTCTTACAGTTACGTATTCTGGAAAAACTAATTCTGTCCACAAACTCATTTACATTGCGAATAAATCTTATGCATGCTCTATGATCTTGATAATCTCTAAAATTGTTCTTGTGTTCAGCCACGTGATGATAAAACTAGAAGTGAAACCCAGATCTAAAACCAGGTTTTTTTAAAAATTTATATCTCATTTTAATTTTGCAAAACATGAAAAATTGAAGCTGTAATGAGTTGCAGAACAACTGCAAAGCTTACAGTCAATTAATTACTAAACTTGTTTTTTGAATGACAGAAAAGGCCTCCACCAGTTAGGAAATGAGCAGCTTGCTTCTGCACACTGAGTTCAAACATTCAGCCCAGGCTCTGTACATCCCAAGCAACCCTCCAACTTGCAAGCCACAGGATAAACCTCTTGCTGCCACCTCCTCCTCCTCCCCATTACTGTCCTTTGTCATGTATTTTAAGAGTAGAGGAGCTCTGGGGAGCATCTGGAGGAGCAGGACAAGAACCCACCCCAGCATGGCAAATGACCTGCCCCTGAACACTCCTTCCCAGCACAAGTTTTATTGAAACTGGTACCATCCTTTGCCATGAAAAACAAAAAATTAAAATACTCTCAGCAGTTTGGGTTTGCTTTCTCACTTTACTGGCTTGTGTTCAAAATAGATGAAATACCGCAAGTTCAGAATTAGCAAAGAACAACAAGCATAGAAGAATATCATGTAGCTAACAACTTACTTTCTTGATAACAGTGGCTCAGGCCCCAATATTCTTTTTCAGAAGGAAAAGGGCACAAAGAGAAGGAAAAAAAACCCTGCCTTCTGATTTTTTTGTTTGGGGCTTTTGGAGGAACAAATGGAGCTAATCTTCTGATGCATCACTCCCTCCTTACATGGAGCTCCGTAACAATTTATCTCCAAGGAATAAGAATGAAAATTACACTGAAACATAACAGAACCACATGGCTAATGGAAGCTTGAATAGATTACCAGTCTAAGTAATTTAAGGGATGTTTATCAACTAAGTATATGCCCGATAAACGCTCTATTTCAACTGTATCAATGTCACAGAAAGCACTGAACCAATGACTGCCTACAGGGATGATTTGAAAATACTTCCTAAACAATTATTTTTAATACTTATAGTACTGGAGTCAACTGTGCAGCATACAGCATTCGACTGAATATTCTAACACACATGTAACAGCAATATGCTACCACCTGAAACAGAAACAAGGTACTTTTAATACTTACAATGGCATTCAAAGAAAACGTGCTGTACAGGCAGATTACGCTACTGTCAGCTTGTTTTTAAGCGCACTTAGTGAGAACAAGCTTTCTTGCATTAATACATTTAAAATGTTTACTGTCCAGAACTAGTGACCCCATTTGGTAAGCTTTATCATAAATTAATTTATTTTTTAAAATACATATCATAAACTACTGCTAAAGTACCTTTCACAAAATTATGGAATATGATGTTCTTACTGGCGAGTGCAGAAGCGAAACAAGATAACTGCAATGTATTTATAGGCTTTCTCTCTTGATTTTGGCTAAGTCTTTTCATCCTGGTTTTTCCTTCCATGGGTAATACCTACCTCACAGGGATGCTAGAAGGCTTTTGGCCTAATTATCAGACTTCACATTTGTTATGCAGTAACAAGATGCACATATTTTCTTAAACCCTCACTCCTGCAATCCTGACCTTTCAATTTTCAAAATAATAAGCACTTCACACTCAGCTCAGTTCACTTGCTGGCATGTGGTCACTTAATTCTTGCATCCTTCCCAGCCTACAAAACACCAGAGTGTTTAGTTCCCGCATTCAGCTCTAAACAAACCCCGAGAGAGAACGCAAACTATGGTTGAGTCCCTTCCCTAGCACCGTTAAAGCAATGAAATAGAAGAGGAATAACAAGGCAAAAAAACATCAGGCAGAGAAGCATAACCAAAGCAGATTAAAAACACGAGGCCTGACAAACTGGGTGCACAGGTAAACAAAGAAAGGAGAATAGTACGCTAGGATGATCCAGAATAGAGCCATGCTCCAGACATATCCCCATTTCTCCCTCGCTGGTTTACCACTGCATAGGTTTTTTGTGAGATTACACTCATTAAGAGGGAAGCTCTGTACCAAGAGACACCTACTTGGTCCTTTCCGAAGAGTATTACCATACTAATACCTATGTAAGCATATATTAAATAAACACCACAATAATTTTTATTTGTGGGGAAAGACCAGTTGTTCAGGTAACTAATGGTTACTAAGTAATTTAAGAGCTTCTCAAAGACTGATTTTTAAAACACAAAGAACAATTACAGTAAATCAGTCCTGTCTATTGCTGGATGTCATAACTGACCAATTTTTTCACCATATACTTAGCAATTTGACTACCACAACCAGGATTTTAGACTTGCAGCCGATAACTAAATCTCTGCTTATAGAAAGGCTGGTGAAAGAATAATCCCAGATTTATTCTTTATGATTGATTTTATTTAAATTAAATGGTAGAGTAACCCAAGTAAATCCGCAATTAAAGTTTTCCATTTCAAAAGGCAAATCTCAAAAACTAAGGGAACTCATTAGTGAGATGAACAGGAATGAAAAGTTGAGGGACACGAGCACAGGGGAGGTCTGGAACATGTTTAAACTACAATATGAATATCTTCAGAATTTGTAACCCAAGGAAGTGACAAGAGAATGCATAAGAAGGTTTCCAGAGCCAGCAAGATGAATTACCTAATAAAGAAGGAAAGGTACAATAAGCAGAGAGCTTTCAAGGGACAGGAAAAAATGCTCAGCAGAGGATAATACAGTCTCGGATCAAGAAACACCAGCATAAAGTTAAAAGTGCCAGAAGTCAAGCCCTGTTGGAGAGGCCAAAGACACCACAACTAAACGTAAGCAAAACCCAAATCAGGACTAATTTGGACTCATACGAAGGGCTGTGGAAGACCTGTAGTGATGAACTGCAGATCCAACTGCTAGAATTAAAAAAAACTAATTATTGCACTGGCTTTGGTACCATCTTCCTGAGAGACAAGAAAATGTACTGCCTACACGAAAAAAAGGAGGAAACCATAACTGCGTAATTTAGACAATCGTTAGTCTAACCTCAAGAATTTGCTAAGCTTTAGGAAGAAAACAAAATAATACATGGATAAATATTTTACGGATTCAGTAAAGTTAGAGCAGATTACCCTGATAGGTCTTATTCACAAGCCACAAAGAAAGCACAGCCCTAGTGCAGCACATCAAACAACATGCCACAGTGATAACACAATTTCAACAAAACATTATTAGGTGCTATTGTTTTTATTACGGTGTTCACATTAGTCTTGGGCTCAACTCTGCTGCCCTGCATAACACACACACGCTTTCCTCTGCACCGTCCCGGGGTCCACAGGTCGGCAAGCCACCTCTGCAGGCTCCCTGCCCACAACTAGGGGCTGCCACCAGCTACACTTAATGCTCTCCAAGGAAACAAAGCTGGTTTGCGTGTGCGTGCACATGGGCAAGAGGCTGGGAGGAAGAAAAGCAAACAGGAGGAGAGAGAACTGGTAAAGCAGTAAGACAAGTGTCGGTGCTGGTGGTGGGGAGCAATCTGAGAAACAATAGGTTGTCAAGAGACCCTTGTTCCTTACCTCCACCCACATCACCCTGTAACACTCATCCAAAAGATTTAATACTTAGTAATACCATGATGCTGACTTTCAGTACAGCAGAAGATTCAGATGGTACCACAACTTTCTACAAAACACCTCTTAAACGGGGTATTTCTGCTCAAGATAAAGATGTGTTAATATCACTGGACAAAGTACTGGTAAAATTTCTTCTGAAATACCACAGCTGCAACTGTTCAAGCGAAATGCCTCCACCTGAAGACAGTAAGCTACTGAGATGCTAAGAAGAACTAGAGAACTACTCTCAAGAATTTAAAAGGAAACTATAGGAGCTAACATTTATTTTCTAGCAAATCAAAGACTAAATGGACCCAAAAGAAGCATACATAGGAACATCAGTTGGAATACAACTTTCCTTTAAAGTTAATCCCACACTACTCTGAATTTACAGAAAACAGACATGAGAAAAAGATGCCTATTGCAACATATGCCCTGCAGCTTCAAGGACAGTGAGTAAAACATGACAAAACACAAAACTAGACAGACCTGGCAGTTCTAATGCTTACTGTCTTTTGCTAATTTGCCCTGGAGTAAAAACCCTGGACAACCAATTTGGGGTAAAAGGTGAAGTGGACCATTGGAGCCAGGTGTGAAGCTGTGGGATCTCACATGAAGTTGGGGGATAGAATAATGGTGATGTGATTTTTTTAAATTATATTTAAAAAAAATAAAATACAGATTTCATAAATTTTTATTTTTTTCTTAGAAAGGCTGTGGCTTCAGCTTTTCTGCTACAGATTCTAAGGCTGTTTCATTATACCCAATATGGTATCTATGTTTCTCAGTACCACAGCTGAGAACTCCCCCAGCTATTTAATCACAGCTGTATATACTCATTTCATGCTACATTCTCACCCTCAGAGCAGGGGAATGCCAGTGTTCAAGCAGCGGAAAGCCCCTTGTCTAATGTAACTAACTTGAGGTTAAGTTAGATTCCTGAAATAACCCTTCATCCTGAGACTATTTTTTTTTTCTTAGAAAAAACAGAAACTGAATACACAATGTGACCACTAGTATTGTGAAAAAGTGGGTTATTGCCAGTAACTCGCAATTCAATACCAGAAGCTGAAATGGATTGAATTCATTAAAAACAAAACATAAAAGCAGATGTAAAAAGAAGTTTCCCCTTGTAAACTGGAGATCAGCTATGTCTGGACAATGCTAGTTATCCTCCTATTTACTTTACAGAAATAAAAATAGAAGCACCATACAATCATACCGTAGCTTCCAAACTTGGACTGCATATGCTAAAGAACGTTTTCTCCGGTATAGATAAGTTTTTATTTTACATCCAACAAGCCCTTCGGCACAACAGCCACCCCTCCCCAGGCCACAGCCGAGCCCCGTCCTGCCCCCTGCAGCCCCCGGCTCAGCCTGTGCCCCGCGCCCGGGCCGGCAGCGCCCCGCAGGCAGCCGAGCGCTCCATCGTCACGGGGAACAAACGCCTCCCGCTAATTATCGGACCAAGTCGGAAGTATCACCGAAGAGCTCTAAAAGTTCATCCAACTAAAATCCCCCTTTCCAGAAATACTGCGAGAAGTAGTTGCTCTGAGAGGAATTCAGAGAAACAAGAGAGGAGAGAGAGGAGTTCCACGCTCACACACACAGCCGCTGCCCCGGAGTCGCGCTACCTCTCCTTACACTGCAATAAAACAGCATCACGGACTTGAAAAGGCAAAATCCAGCCCAGCCTTTCAAAGTAACAACCGTGTAATCACAAGCCCCATCGAGCCACCCGGTGGCCCGGCGCGGTGCCGCCGCTCCCAGGTGTCGGCATGTGACGATCGGCGCCGGGCTGGGCGCCCCCCGGCCCCCTCGGGTCTCTCCTCCTCTCCCCGCTCTGCCTCACCGCGGCTGGAACCGATTTTCGGCAACACCTCCTCCGGTCCCCGCAGCCGCCCAGCGCAGCCCGGGGGTCTCCTCACAGTCTGACAGGACGGCGCCGCCCGCCCGCCCCGCCGCCTCCCCAGGCCTAACGGCCAGCGCGAGCGAGCTCCGCACCGGCCCCTCGGCCACCAGCGAGGGTGGGAGCAGCCGTTTACCAGCGCTGCACGAACCGAAATCCGCCTGGGGACAGGGCGGGAGGGAGCGCCTCTCCCCCTGTCCCCCGAAAGCCTCGAGCAGCCCCTCCAAAGCCAGGCACGCCGGCCAGCCCGGGCCCCGCTCCTAACTTCAGGAGACGAGTCAGAGCCCCGCAGCCGCTTTCCCCGCTCTGCCGCACCGACCCTGCCCAGCAGCGACCCCCGACTCCCCTCCCGCCCCCTCGCCGAGTTTGTCCGCCGGGCCGGGCGGCGGTACCTGCGACAGGCGGCGGGCGAAACGCAGCCCGGCGGTGCTGAAGGATGCCCGGCGGGCGGAGACGGCCAGCCCCGCTGACAGTGCTGCTGCTGCTTCCTCCTCCTCCTCCGGCTGCCGCCCGTGCCCGCCCGCCACGCTCCGGGGCCGCTCCCCCCTCAGCTCCGCGGCTGGGAGGTGCCGCGCCGCCACACAGCCCCGCTGCCCGGCAGAAAGTTTGTCCCGCGCCGCCGCGGGGCCGAGCCGGGCAGCTCCGCTCCCCTCCGCGCCGAGCCCGGCCGGCCTGGGGCCCCGGCCACTTCCTCTTCCTCCGAGCTGCGGGGCCGAGACCCCGCGCTCTGCCACAGCCGCGGCGAGGCAGCGGCTCCTCCCGCCGGTCCACCGACACGGCCCGAAGGGACACTGCTCCCCCCGGCGGCCAGGGCTGGAAGCGCCTCAGCCCCCAGCCCGCGCTCCCCCCGCTGCAGCTCTGCTCCCTTCCCCTCCGCCCCAGGCCGGGGAGGACTCTGCCCGGGGGCTTTCAACCGTCCAGGCAGAGCTGGGCCCACCGCAGTGGAGCAGCCTCCTACCCAGAGCCTGAACCTCTCCTTTCGCTGTGGCCTTTCTCTCATCCTCCCTCAGACGGTGGCAAGCCCTCCCCTCTCCAGGTCTGACAGGTTCAGCCTCTCCTTGCACAACACACACACTCCAGCCCCGGCCTTGGTGGCCCTCCACGGAGCTTGTCGCAGCTTGCCAACAACCTTCTTGTCACAGGACTGTGAGGGGGTAAATGACACACGTGGAGACAGTATGTGGTCTAAAAGAACCCTAATAAATGCCAAATAGAAGAGGATAGTCACTTTTTTCCAAGCTAGTGCAGTGCTGCTATCTTTGTGGGCTCTGGTCAGCTTGCTGTGTACCAACGTCCCCACAGCCCTTGCAACAGAGCTGCTACCCAGACAAGCAGTCCCCAGTCTGGGTCTGTGCAAGGCGCCTTCTCTTCCCAGAGACAGGATGTTTGTCCTTGTTAAATTTCAGTTAAGTTCTGTTTCTTGAGCCTCCTGTGGTCCTTCTGGCCAGCAGCCTAGCCTAAAGCTTGACAACTGCAGCCCCAGCATGGGGTCATGCGCAAAAATGGCAAGAGTGGAATCTGTGGTCTCCTCCAGGTCCCTCAAAAAGATGTGAAGTAGAACAGGCCTCCACTTGCTACTGCCCTCTAGGCAACTGGGCTGCAACTGTCTTGAGCCCAACCACACAAGGAGCTTTTACCCATCTAGCTGTCCACCCACCCAGGCTCCACAATCCTAAGCACATACAAAAATAGCACGGGAGCCAGGGCCAACAACCACCCTCCTGAAGTTGCCGTAACATCCACTACCATCCCCATGCCTACAAATGCAGCCCTTTTATCACAGAAGGCAAACAGTTGGTAAGGCATGATGGCGCCCTTTCTAGACACGCGTAATACCTGCAAGCAAGTCTGTTCCGAGAGGACCCAATGATTTTCCCAGCAACTGATTTCCTTGTGGTTCCCAAAATGGTCTCTCTGGCCTTTTCTGAGAATGTGCACAACATTTGCCTTGCTTTAGCTATTGCCCAGCTAATCTCAGGTGTGTACAGGTCAAGTTCTCAGAAGGAATCCCTGCCTTGATTCTCATCCATTGCTGGTAGCTCTTCGCTTGCTTGAAGCTTGCCTCTAAGAGCAGGGGTCAGGAAGATTCAGGCAAAGGCAGCTCTGAGTACATCGGCCCTATGCAACAACAGACCTACATGTCCCCTCTTCAGCTTCTTGCTGTTAACATAACTTTTAAGAGCAACATGAGATTCCACGAGCTCTTGGATGCATCAACACCACCCCTATGTGCTTTGGCAACATTTCTAATACCTCCTTCCCCATTACCTGTTCTTGCTTCCACCATAATAGTTTTGCAAGGAAGTTCAGTCAGGTGTTCCGCATTTAGGCTACCTTGTGTCCCAATTTATCAACTTGTTTTTCTATTTGGATGCGCTACTCTTGCACAGGGATGAGGTTCCCCTTAAAGACCTGCCAGCCTTCCTATGCTTCCTTCACCTTTCAGAGCTGCCTCCCATGACATCTCCTTTACCAGTTTCCCAGCTAAGTTTACTCTCTGAAGTCCAAGGACTTGCCTTTGTCACTCTCTTTGGGATCTTGAGCTCCATTGTGTGATCATGACTACAGCCAGGGTTGCTATTATCACATTCCTAATCAGTTCTTCCTTGTTAGTGGACATCATTTGTGCAACACCCCTGGTTGGCTCATTCAGTATTTCCATCAAGAAAGCTTCCTGAAATCTGCTGGATTGCTTGCATCCTACCATGCTAGCCTCCCAGCTCTCAGGGAGATTAACTCCTCTCCAAGAACCAGGATCCATGACCCAGACATGTCACCGAGTTGCTAATTTAATCAGCGTTCACCGTGAGTAGCTGGTCTGGAATCGACCAATGTGTAACTCTCAGTAGCCCCTCCTTGGATCCTTACCATTCTCAACCATCCCATCATCCATCCAAGAGCTCCTTACATTCCAGCTGCTCTTCTTACAGAGGGGCAAACCCTCCACCCTCATCTTCCCTGGCTCTCCAGAAAAACATGTATCCACCCCAAATGTCATGCTTGTGGACCAAGTCTGGAATTTCATTTGCCATATTCATCGTACTTCCCCCCATTAGGCCAGAAACCTGTTCAGCAACTCCTGAACCACCCTTGATTAATACTGAAACTGCCTGAAGCCCTTGTGTCCAGCAGACACAACTAGATTTGCTACACTTGGTCCACTTAAGAATCTCTCCCTACTGTTTAGGTACATAAACCAAATTAAATTATATAAAAGTACATAAGCAAACAGTACATTAGCATTTTAATTCCTCCCAACTGCAGGATATTTCTGTATTTAAGGTTTGTATTGTGGTGGATGAAATCTGTTTGAAAGTACCCCCTCCACTTTTCCCTCAAGTGCCACCAGGGAACAAGATTATGTTCCCCAGAACAAGATTTCCCCAGATTAGCCTCGGTCCGCATTCAAGTCCTCTTAAAGCACAATTATCAGCATTAGCTAGCAGTCGGTAGCCAAAAACATAACATCAAAACATTGGAAGTGGGGAAATGAAATTACTTCTTTACCAGTACTAAACTATGAAGCAAACACTAGCAGTGCATTTTGTGGTAACTTCACCCATCTCCTTTTTCTATTTCCTTTTGTGTATTTTTGTTTTTTCCTCTCCACTTCTTTTAATTATTTACACAATTTTTCCTTTTTCCTTCATCATTTTTCCTCCACTCATTAGTTTCTCTCGCTTTCCAACTGTGTGAGAAAGCAGCATGCAGTCACACCAGGGTGCCATGTAATTGAGCTGCTTTTCTGATACTACTGTTAAAGCACATGGGGAAGGATTGCTAAGTGTATAGGGAAGAAGTGGAAGTGCAGCTTTCCTTGTATTATAAACACATCAGGTCATAGATGGCCTCAGAAGGAGCATCCTGGGCACCAGACCTTGGTGACACCATAGGATTTGCAGACCTACATCTCAGGGGTGCCACTGAAAGGATGTCTGACAACATTACAGACTTTTGCTAGTGCAAAGTCTTCTTGGATAAAGGACAGCAACACTAAGAAAACAACATTCCTGGATGACCATAGATTGCTATGAAGTGCTACACAGATGAAAAGTGTTTCAAATGAATGTTCACAGTAGGTCACATAGCACGGACCCAGACACTACATCTTTCCGCTACCCACTTCACAGTCAGTAACTGTCAGACATGTCTGCAAACCTAGAGCTATCAGATATGAGTGTTTCGATGCACCTATTTCAACCTCGAATTCCTCTACAATCCATTAAGACAGTTCTGCACTTTTTAATAGAGACAAATTTGAATTAAAATGTTGTTCTGTAGGGTTTTTGACAGGAAGCTGTTTTTCTCTGACTACAAAAGTATATTAGATAAGCAGCAGATTAACTACCAGGATACAATACCTCTACCATCACCTATGTAGGTGTGTCTACATTGAAATTTAAGAAAACAAAGATGGTTGAAGTGCTTGCTATCAAGGCACGCGAGGTGAAGCATAGCATACAATCTAATTTGATGCTCTACATCTAAAACTATTGTTTCTAGACTACCACTGTGAGAAATTTCAGAATTCTACTTTGGCTCACTAGTGTTCATATATTCTTTAAAAAAAAATATGCACTGTTTCTGAATTTTGAGATTATTTGCTTCTTTCAGGACCTTTTTGGTACAGATTTGGTACAGATTTAAGATCCAGAACTTATTCTGACTGTAACAGGTATTTCAAGCAGCAGCAACATTATTCCTACAAGAAATACGATAAGCTTGAAAGATGTAAATGAGCATCCTAGAAACGTCAGAGTTTTTATGTGTCATCTTTTATATATATTTATATAAACGTGTATGCACACACACACCCTTCAGAGCAATAAACTACTGCAAAACACAAGTGACTTGGTAATTAAACAGTAAAATACTGCTCTAGCAACCATTTACTATGAACAACTAAATGACCTTACTGCTTTCAGTAACACTAAAATGTTGCCCCTAGACACTCCATTAGGGAATAACAGAATAATCTAGAAGTTAAGAAGTGCTTTGATACATTTTCTTTCCATTTCTAGACAGTGTAATCTCTCTTGTAAACCCACACATTCAGCAGCGCAGAGCTCTACAACCTCCTGTATCACAAGCAGGAGTGATTATGTTTTCCATTTGCACTTTGCAGTGCTGGGTGCAGCTGGGAAAGGCAAGGTGCAAATTGCTGCTGGTAGGGCATTGAAGAATCCTGCCTTGCCAAGTACCTGTGCTTACTCTGGCACAGGCAGAGAAGATTACATACTGTGAAAAGCATCAAGAAATCACATGCACAGCATCCCTCTCTCATGCAAGGTGTTTCTAGTCATCCCACTAGATAACCCCTTCCTTGCTTATTCCAAGCCTTATTTGAACAACTAATTGGAAAGATCCAGTAAGTTTAAGCCATTTAGGTTTTTTTTATTATGCTCAGTATAATGCCAGTTACTGTTATTTTCCCTAAAAAGATGGACTCCAGCATTCAAGTTAACCACATCTCATTTTCCTAGTATGAAATAATATGTAAAGCTCATTTAGTACAAAATTTGTTTCCTCTTTGACAAAAAGCAGACACCTGCAGCATTTCATTGAACAGGATTCAGCAAAACTTGTTACTTCTGATTAAACTTAAGTGAAACAGAAATAGATAGAAAAGTATCAGTAAAGAAAATTATTTTATTATTTACCTACCACTCTGCTATCTACAGAGATTTTTACTAACAAGACAAAATATGCAAGAAAAATGCAAAATGAGAAAAACTAGACTGCATTTGAGATGGACAAGTCATTTAGTGCATCTTGCTCATTTCATCAGGTGTTATTGAGAACTAGGCCACAGGTTCCCAGAAATAGCAGCAAAACTACTTCCAAGCCACAGAAGGAACCAAGACAAAACAGAAAGCTATGGAGAAGTCAGGCATATACTGCTGTTGGAGAATTGTACCAGTCCCTATTGCTGGTTACGGTGGTGGTATAACGCCTTCTGCTCCAACAGCAGGGGACAATCTGACCTTTGCTAAGAAGCAAGAGCTCGTTTTCCCGTTCCAGGGTTCCAGAACAGGGACAGCGGGACAGCAGCTAATGCAATTATGTACTCAGACTGGGTCACAATTTTCACCCAATTAGTTATTAAAACTAGCTCATATTCTGTTCCCAAAGAGTAACTTTAACATGAGTCCTACCACTACAGCATTTTAATGGCACGAGACTACTTTTAACATTTTTTTGTTTAAGTGCTTCTATTGCCCATCTGTAGGCACCTCCTAGGTATAATTAAGGATCAATTTTCTGGTTTGAAAGCTCTTTCTGAAAGCTGGTTTCTATCATCTTGAAACTTTAAATACAGTTACAGCCACAGATTTCTCACAACTATACATAGTTACATAACATTATGTGCAGGTAATTTTAACTTCTCAGTATCTGATAGGATATGCCTTTGTAGGAGTAAGGGGACAGCTGGGGCCACGTAATTACTGACAATCTATTTAATAATCCCTATTTATTTTACCTTTCGTGAATGTTTCAGTATGCATTTGACCAAAATTATTAATGAAATGAGCATGTGAAATCTGTATATTTTCTGTTAAATTCAAGCTGGAAAAGAGCCTCCAGAAACAGGGGAGATATGCCCCAAAACGGCTGCATATAAAAGACAGCCAGCCAGAGAGTGAGATTTATTGCTGCATCAAGTTGGCACTGAAGCAGCTCTCACTCTAGGTGATCCAAACACGGGCTAAGTTTTCCCTGTCAGAAGGGCCAATCTAACCAAGCATTTGAGAAGCTATGACCTGTTTCAGATGGCATTCCCCAAGCTGTTTCTCTTGCATCTCTGTTCTCAGAAGTAAAAAAATGAGTAGTTATTAATTTCTGTAAGGTGCTTCAAAAACCTGCAAAGTGAAAACCGTATCTAAAAGGTCAGCTAATAATTAGCCCCAGTGCAGAAGGCTGAGCAAGACATAAGAAGAAACACAAAATTTCTGAAGGAGCTGGAGTATCTGCTTCTTCATTTCTTTGGATATCCAGACTAATCACTACTCAGTACCACCAGTACGGAGTTAGGTATCTATTCATAAATATTTCTGTTTCTTAAACATTCCAGTAGTTTAATAGAGCACTGTAACCAATCAATGCACTTTTCAATTTCTCAACTGCATTAAGCCAATTCACGTATAAGGGAAAGTAATTCTCAGAGCTTTTGATGTTTTAAATTTCTACCTACCAGATACCTGGTGCTCAACTGTACTAATGAGGTCAACTGAGATTCTCATCTGAATGAATTTCAGTAATATGAATAAAGACTACACAACCAGACACTTTAAATAATGCAAAAAGATTAAAGACATTTTTAGTTAAGTATTAAACAGTATTACCTTTTTGGTAGATGGGTAAGTGAGCTACACCCCAGAAAAACTATTCCACAAATGTGCAGCAGCCCAACTGTTCCAACGGCACAGTGACTAGACCAGGGGAAAGACTAGAATGGGTCACTGCATCCTAAGATCATGAGCCCTCCATTCTAACCCTACTGGTAATAACTCATGAAAGAAATGCCTTCATTTCCATCTGAATAAACACTACATAAATAAAATCCCAGGAAATTCAATACTTAATGCAATGATCTGCACATCAGTATATATGGTTAGTACAGCTTCCCAACCAACAGAAAAAAGAGATTTCTGGGTAGTGATGGGGGGAAGCAACAGCAGCTTGGTGTAAGAACTACAGTAGAAGCTGTATCGTCCAAGTAGATCCAGTTCATTAAGTTAAAAGCATATTTTTTTTAGTCAAGGAACAGTTCTCCCAATTCAGAAGTTACTTTACTAGTTTAACAGGAAAAAGTGTTAAGACCCTTGAAAAAACACATCCCATTGCAGCTGTGACCCTTTACATGGCCCTCTGGCCTCGCTCTGAGCTCTGGCAGAGGAGGACGACATCAAATTCTGAGCAATTTCACATTTGTTTGGTATCAAGGACTTCTCTGCAAGTTAACTGAAGACACTTCAGGCTTCTTAGTCACAAGCAGATCAGATCTGTAGCAGTTTCAATGGATGCACAGGACTGAGATCCAGCTGTAGTTCCCAAGGAACAGTATCGCAAGAAAAGGAAAAACATCACATGGTAAGACAGTCTGGTCGGTAGAATCTGGTTTTCACCAGAATTAGTATCTCAGAAATGCAGTATTGTTGACATACTCAAGCAAGATTTGATAAAGGCCCAAACTTACGAAAGAGGCTGTACAGCTACGCAGACACTCAGTGCACTCAGTACAAGGTACATAGTGTCACACTGAGTGGTAATAACTGGGGCAAGTGCAACCTTGTCTGTAGGTTGTCTGATGTATTCAATACATCCTAATATTCACTACCCTTGGAGGTATCTGCACAGGTAATACAATCAGGATGAAAGGCTGAAGAGTCTCAAGCAACTATTTATCAATTTGTGGCAAAAAAAACATGAATACAGAAACTTTGGAAATTCTCTTTCAAAGTCAGCGAGTATGAGGAAAAATTTTGTACGTGCTGCACCATAGTTAAAAATGCACGGCCAATCCTCCAATAATTAGAAATTCACCTGTACAGATAGATTCCTGATCTGCAGGTGGAAACTAACTTACCTCTACCACACCTAAGGAAATAATTGCTGAACGTGGCAAACTGAACTGGTGCATACACAGCAGGTGCGTCTCCAAGCTGGTTTGAAAACAACACCACACTGAAGTGACACAACACTTACTGAATGAGAAAGTAAGTTTTAATGAATTAATCCTTCTCCCAAACTTAAGATCTCACACAAGTCGAGCACAAACTGTATTCTGAGTGCATTAATAGGTTTTATGCACCAGAAGTATCATCTTGGCCTGAACCACCTACCTCAAAGTTATCTACCCAGACCCCAAAGTCCTTAAACAGTGCTTCACCCTCCACAGCAAAATGTGCGAGACTCTTCAGATATCCTGGCTGCATCACTGGATCAGGTATAGCTAATAAGATAAAGCCTGAGTACAGCTAATAAGATAAAGCTTGGCAGAGAGAATATGGACAAGCACCACTGGTTCATGAGTATAGTAGTACAGGATCTAACCCAGAATCCTAAGCAGCAGCAGAAAGAATGAATAATAAAAAGCACTTTCTATACTAGATCTAGAGAAGTATCAGTTCGGGACAGGACTACCCTTCCCCAAAGAGACTCAGTTATCAAGAGAAAAGAATGAGTGGAGGCGCTACACATTAGTTTCAGATTTTGAAACTATAAACCCATACTGATCTAGGCACTTCCATTATGAAAGTGATTTCAGCACACAGAACTGTGACACCAGGGGCAGAAAGCCAACAGTGTTGAAGAGAAGCTGCTTGAACATATGACAAACTAACAAAGTGAGTAGCCTTAGAACAAGGCAGATGTGGAGTTGTAGGGAGAATTGTTAGCTATCTACGTCCCCTACATTGGTTAAAAGAACCTTATTCAGACAATACTTTTTCACATACACCATAACTTCCCTAATTTAGCTTGTCTGAACACAAGCTGTGGCCTCAGGATCTGCTTCTAATCCTGCCTACAGGATATGTTGGTCTGGTTAAGCAGCACATATACCAAACTTGAAACTACCATGCACACAACAAATACTGAGTACTTCTAGAAAGGTCTATGTATAAAATAAATAGTATTATCTACTATGCCTTCTTTTTTAGGCAGTTCCACCACAGAGTTGGTTTAATTTTTATACAGAATTTACATGATTTTCAGAACACTGAGGACGGCAGAAAAATCTGTTAAAGAAACCTAATGGTCTATGAAAGAAGTCTGCTTCATGGTTTGGTTTTTTTTTAAGTAAGACCTTTGTTGCAAGTTAACGGATTTATTTAGGTTAAAGCATCACTACTAAGTCTGTAAAAGCAAGGATGAAAATGTATTGGACTCATACAGCAAATTTAATTCTTTTTATTTATACCTGCATCCTGTGATGTTGTGGCAAAATACTACAGGACAACCTGCCTTGCTACTCCATTCAATACACACCAAAAAGGAAGGACCAAAGACAACCTCTAGCTCAAAAATCCTGAACCACAAGCTGACAGAAGCTGAGCATGTTCACGAGGATCTGTTTTCTTGCATTTTTTACTTTTCCATTTACAGATAGGTTTCCAATAATGACCTACAATACTGAACTATACAAACCTTGATCTGGACAAGTACAGTAGTTCTTAAATAAGATTGTTTAAGGGTTACCAAATGTAGAAAGTCAGAAAAATAATAGTTTTTGTTTCTTCAGTAGTGCTTTTATAATAGCAAGATAACCAAATACGTAAGTGAACCCCATTCTTTTTTTTTTTCCAGTCTGTTCACTGTTGACTTCATAATATCCTGTCACCAAGTGTGATTTATATTGGAAAATGTCACCCAAGAAAGCAAACACTTCAAAGAGCTCCTAAGTCCCTAGGGGAAGCAGACACAGCAACTGGAAATCAAGTCATCCACAATTTCTGCTACGTAACACCCTCCTCCAACCAGCCTAGAAGGATCTGGTCGTAGGAAACACTGAAACCAGAAGGTACCACAAAGCACTCGTAGCAAAGGTAAACCACACAGCTGAGTTCCCATCCGTTGCAATTGAAACAATTACTGTGTTCCATTTACAAGAACAGAGAGATCCAAAATGAGTACCCAGTTTAAAGAAGTGGTCCATGTTCTTATTCATTTTGACCTGCCTCTGTAAACACGGGAACAGAAAAGAAAGCTAATGAGTATGTTCAGAATATACTGACATTTAAGTATCACTACAGGCATTTTTTTACTCTTCTGCATTTCTGAAATTCTTGGGATTGTAAAATAAATGAGACCCACCTGCAAGCAGAAAGGAAGACCAAAGCCTTTTCTGACTTACATCCCTTTAAATAATGTCGAGTTCATTTAAGGATTTGATTTGTAAACACTGTACAAATTAAGAACTGAAGAGTTACGAATAAACTGACAGGAATTTTTCAGCTATGGAATACGTCGGTGGTTTAAACTTGCCCGTCCTGCTTCCCTATGGAGTGCCCAGCTCTGTCCTGATAATATTCTCAGAACCAGTGTCAAAGCTGCTAACCCTGCCTTTTCTGCCAAAACCATCACATATTGTAACATAACCTTTAGTAACCTACAAAGTGCTTTCATTGCATTTTTTACAGCTGTATTTTTTAACACAGAAATTAGCCTACAATAAAAACTGCTACATTCTGCAATGGACAGCTTTCATTTTAAAAGCAACAGACTGTAGTGTTTCACAAGAGAAATATTTTTTAAATTACAGTATACAGTAGGTTTTTGTTAGCTTAATGCCCCACCTGCTGGCTGATGACTAAATTACATTGTGATGGTTATCAAAGTCATCACATGCCTATTATTCTGTCACCAGTAGGTAGCTATACGCTGTCATGGCAACTGGTACAATTCCATGTAGAAGATGGACTGCACAGCTGGGTCCACCACAGTGTGAAGATTAAGATACAGAAATAGAACCTAGATGGTTACAAAAACAGACATTAGTCTAAGATTTTTAATATCCATCCAGATTGATCACACTGAAGTATTACAAAGCATAATGGGAATAAAAAATACTACAAAAGCAGCGAACTTGTGTCTTTAGTCTGGAAGAATTCTGACACCTTCAGCTGCACCCAGCTCAGTAACTACACTGAGCTGGGTTATGTTATATTCAGGTATCGTTTCTCATAAATGGATTAGAGTCTAAGAGAAATCAGTCTCATTTATTTGAGAACACTGTTTGAAAGAACAGTTTCAAAGCTTAGCTTATTTTAAAGAATGAATACAGTTTACTGCTCGCTTACAAACCTCACTTAGTGCTGGCCTGAGTTTAGGACCTGCTTAATTTGAAAAAGCACAAGTAAGTGACCTTTCAGAAGGAGATATCTGCCTGTCACACCCGTCTCCTCAAGCTCAGCTATAGAGACACGTATTTCTGCAGTGGCCCTAAATTAACACAGCATCCTAGAAAATGTTCTTTCCCGGGGATATACAAGGATTTGCCGAGGTGCTAACTCCAGGATTATCTTCTATTTCAATCCACTGATCTCCTGAATCTCTTGGGAGATACTCCCCACATGAAATCAACTGCCTAAAAGATTATTATTAATAACTGAACAAATACAATCAAGTTACATGTCACAAGATTAGTAAAAAATCCATATTCAGGCTTCCTTCACTGCAGCAGACACATTTACGACTGCCTCAGTGTTAGAAAGCATGCTTAGGTGTCAACTGTCACACAGCACAGCAGCTCCTCCCCTTCTAGTAGCCCAGCATTCTTAAGTGCTGTGCACATTACCGAGTCCCCAGAAACCACAGCAAAAAAACCCCTAATCAGCCCAGACTTCATAATTTACTAATGGGCAGCACAGCACTAAAAGATAATTTCTGAAACTCCACCACTATTGATTGTTTTTATCTTACTTTGAAAAATCTGTTAACAGAATTGAACTTTAATTAATGATACTACCACAGACCACTGAAGAAAACAAATAATTCCTGCATCTGGCCGTCTCCTAAATCAGGGAATAACAACAGTATCAGTAACTTTTATCCGCAGAAGTGAAACATCTAACAAAAAGGGAAGGACCTACTTCTTTTTCCTTTTTTTTAAATGATTCTGGTATTTTAAGCAAATCAGTTCTGCATATTTGCTCAAAATAAAGGTAATTAACAGCCTTAACTTAAGGGTCAGTAAGGAAAATCTTATTCACAATGTAAGGTTTTGTCTATATGCTATATATACATACCTTAACCAATGATGTTTTCAGCTTCATTGCTGTTTGACATCTCTTAACTAGAGTATAATTTTACACAGCACTGAATGTGAGAGCCCTCCAACAGCTATAGTGAAAACATCACCTGTAGCAGACTTGAAACCTACCTGCTAGGCAGGCCAGCTGCTCAGCGCAATGCGATATTGTCCTATGAAGCCCGAAGGACTTTCTCACAGCAATTAAAGATACTACCTTCAGAGATTTCCACCCAAGTATGTTAGAGAAAAGATATTTTAAGGGTATGACACAAAGCTTTGCAGGGAGAAAAACAGAAGGGCTAAAGCCCAAACAGAACTTCATCTGGCTACTGCCACAAAAGACAATTAAAAAAATGTTTCTTTTATAATTACATTAACAACAAAAGGAGGTCTAAGGACAATCTCCATCCTTTATTAGATGCAGGGGGAAACATAGTGGCAAAAAGATGCAGAAAAGGCTGAGGTACTTCATGCCCCCTTTGCCTCAGTCTTTAATAGTCAGACCAGTTGTTCTCAGGGTACCCAGCCCCCTGAACCGGGAGCAGAATGAAGCCCCCATAACCCAAGGGGAAATCATTAGCAACCTGCTACACCACTTACACACAAGTCCATGAGGCTGGATGGGATCCACCCAAGGGTACCAAGGGAGCTGGCAGAGGTGCTCGCTAAGCCACTTTCAATCATTTGTCAGCAGTCCCGGCTAACCAGGGAGGTCCCCGTTGACTGGAGGTTAGCAAATGTGATGCCCACCTACAACAGCCAGAAGTAGGAACCAGGGAACCACAGGCCTCTCAGTCTGACCTTGGTGCCAGGGAAGGTTATGGAGCAGATCATCTCCAGTGCCATAGAATCATAGAACGTTTAGGGTTGGAAAGGACCTTAAAGATAATCAAGTTCCAACCCCCCTGCCCTGGGCAGGGACACCTCCCACTAGACCAGGTTGCTCAAAGCCTCATCCAGCCTGGCCTTGAACCCCTCCAGGGATGGGGCATCCCCAGCTTCCCAGGGCATGGCACATACAGGACAACCAGCTGATCACACCCAGTCAGCAGGGGTTTATTAAAAGCAGGTGCTGTTTGACTAACCTCTCTCCTATGACAAGATGACCCATGTAGTGGATGAGGGAAAGGCTGTGGATGTTGTCTACCTACAGTTTTGACATTCTCCTGGAGAAACTGGCTCATGCCTTGGACAGCAGTACTCTTTGCTGGGTTAAAAAAAAAAAAAAAAAAAAAAAAAAAAGGCTGGATGGCCAGGGAACAGAGCTGTGGTGAATGGAGTTAAATCCAGCTGGTGGTCGGTCAGAAGTGGTGTTCCCCCAGTATTGGGGCCAGTTCTGTTTCATGTTCTTTCTCAACAATCTGGACAAGGGGATGAAATACACCCTTAGTAAGTTCTCAGATGAAACTAACGTGGATAGCAGTGTTGGTCTGCTTGCATGCAGAAAGGCTTTGCAGAAGGATTGGTACAGGCTGGATCTACGGGCCAAGGGCACCTGTATGAGTTTCAACAAGACCGAGTGCCACATCCAGCTCTTGGGTCACAACAATTCCATGCAATGCTACAGGCTTGGGGAAGAGGGGCTAGAAGGATGCCTGGCGGAAAAGGACCCGGGTGCGTTGGTCAACAGCCAGCTGAATATGAGCCAGCAGTCTGCCCAGGGGGCAAGGCCAATAGTATCCAGGCCTGTATCAGAAATAGTGAGGCCAGCAGGACTAGGCAAGTGACTGTGTCCCCCTGTACTCAGCAGTGGTAAGGCCGCACCACAAATACCGTGTTTAGTATTGGGTCCCTCAGTACAAGAAAAACATTGAGGTGCTGGAGTGCAGCCAGAGAAGAACAAAGCTGGTGAAGGGTCTGGAGAACAAGTCTGGTGAGCTGAAGGAACTGGGGTTGTTCTATCTGGAGAAAAGGAGGCTGAGGGGGGGATCTTATTGCTCTCTGCAACTGCCTGAGAGGAGGTTGTAGCAAAGTGGGTAACAAGTCTCTTTTCCCAAGTAAACAGTGATCAGAGGAAATGGCCTCAAGTTGTGCCAGGGGAGGTTTAGTTTGGATATTAGGAAAAATTTCTTCACTGAGAGGGTTGTCAAGCATTGGAACAGGCTGCCCAGGGAAGTGGTGGAGCCACCATCCCCTGAGGTATTTAAAAGATGTGTAGATGTAGCACTTCAGGACATAGCTTAGTAGTGGACACGACAGTGTTAGGTTTACAGTTGGATCTCATGATCTTAAATGTCTTTTCCAACCTCAATGATTCTATGAGTTAGCATATGGCCTCTGGCCAATGAATATTCTGTTACCTGCCTTAATATCCTCCTAAAAGCCAGAGGCTGAAGCATGTGCCCATCCCAATTACAGGCACACATGCATGCACGATCCCCTTTGCATGTTTTAAGAAAGGCATCATTTATCTTGCTTGTTACATGCACAGGAGCCATCAATCCTGTTTTAATCATTTAACTGCTTTCTACATTCAGCTTAAAGCTAGCTTATGGCAAGAACTGGATGGCTGCACAACTCAGCTATATATGACCTTATGAACTGCTACAGGCCAAAACACTTCTCCCCCCTGCTCTGCTCTGGCGAGACCCCACCTGGAGTACTGGATACAGCTCCGGCATCCTCAGCATAGGAAAGACAGACCTGGTGGTCGAGGAATGATCAGAACGAAACACCTCTCCTATGAGGAAAGGCTGAGAGAGCTGGGACCAGGAAGACCTTATTGCAGAATTTCAGTGCTTAAAGGGGGCTTATAAGAAAGATCAGGTCAAAATTTTTTGTAGGGCCTGTAGCAATGGGACAAGGGGTTATCGTTTTAAACAAAAGAGACAGATTCAGACTAGGTACAAAGAAGAAAATTTAACAATGAGGGTGGTGAAACACTGGAACAGGTTGCCCAGAGAGGTTGTAAATGCCCCATCCCTGGAAACATTAGAGATCAGGTTGGAGAGGGCTCTGAGCAATCTAATGCAGTTGAAGATGTTGGACTAGATGATTTCTAAAGTTCTCTTCCAACCCAAATTGTTCTATGATTTTACAGTTCTAAGAACCCATTTTTCCCAGGTAAACAACTAAACTACCTCTAATGCATGGTGCTAGTCCCAAATTGTTCTCGGAAGACTTCACAAGAAGCCTAAGAATTCTTTGAACACTCAGTGTACTGAAGGAACCAACATAAAACAAAGGGGGAAGAGATTTGTTTGTCCAGTCAGAAAAAAAAAAAAGACACCACTCAGCAAAATATTATTGTTCTACAGTTTAGACAGAAAGCATATAGAGGGTAAGGACAGACTTATGATATCCTGAGTAGGTGAAAAGGAAAGCAGCCTCCTTGATAGTTCAAAACAATACACTGAAAATTGAACACCTGACTTACAGAAATACCAGTATTATCAGGTTAACAGCTAGAAGCGTAGAAGGCACGATTACAGAAGCACAACCCAAGGAGTGTTGCAGACCCACAGGTAGAGTACTGTCTTGCAAGAGGTACCTCTAATATTCCACCACATCAGAAGTATATTGACTGACTGCAGCGTGCATTTCACTTGAGTACATATTAGAGATCTGAGAGTTTTTGCAAGTTTAATTATGATGCTAGTCCCAAAAGAGTTACTGTATGGATGAAGATACCTCCTTATTTTCAGGTCTGACACTGCATTTTACAGGAACATTTTTACATGTAAAACCTGTCCTCCTCATTATTGTACTTACTAGAGCCACCCAACCTTAAGCTGAAAGAATGAAAAACCCTTTTTCATGTTAATCTTGACCACAAAGTACACAGAAGTTCACAATACTGGAAAAAAAAAAGCTTTGAATTTATTCACAGTAGCTAAAGCCAGAACAATCACTGGGACTATACATAAGCCTTTGTAAACGCAGATGATGCCTTTTTTCTTAAAAACAAATAAATCACAGTGAAACTGTAGTTCCCCCCAATATCTCCAAAAAAGTTTAAAGTGAAGTTCACCCCAAACTTTAGAGGAAGAATGAAACAATATGAAGTAAGAATCCACCTAGGTTGTAAAGCCACTTAAGCTTTTTTTTGAGATGCACGTTTCATCTGAAGAAGCCTTGATATGTATTCTTTACAGCCTGTACCTGCTCCCCCCCCTTTCTCAGCTATGTTGAAAGCAGCAGATATTAAAGCTTCTAAGTTATACAACATCTATCCTAAAATACTGGTCTAGCAAGTCATTCTTGCAAGGAATATAGACTGCATACCTGCTTACAGGACTTAAAAAAAATCAGTTCCATTAAGGCATGCAAAAGAGAACCCTGTGAAATACAATTAAAAGAAAATCCTTTTGTTTCTTTGTAGCATTCAAGGATCAGGTCACCTTCACGTAAGGCATAATTTAGCATCCTGGTTTAACACACAAATACAGAGAAGGAAAAAAATATTTCCATTTTGACACAGAATCAGTGCTTGTGCCAGAGAATCATTCTACTGGAGATCCAAGAATACCATCTGGCTGGCTGACTCATTCCAAGAATAATTCTGTCAGGTGGAAAAGCTTGGAAAAAAAATAGTATGAAAAGGCCACAGCACCAAGCAGCTCACTGGGATACTTCAGATCAGAACATAAAAACAAACAAGTGTCATAGCTCTATAACACCAAGTAAATGGAAGCGTCCTATCTTTGTCTTTTCTAAACAACTGTTCCTTCTGACAAAAAGCTGTCTTACTACTTAAGGGAGACTTACACGCTTTTGGGTCCCACACAGAACATATGTACCCTGTCCAAGCAAAGGCAGATCCACAAGAACTCACAACTGCCTCGTAGCTCACAATTACCATGGTCCACTTGATTTGGTAACAAGGGGTACAAATTTGCAAAAGAAGCTTCAATTGTAAACCTACTCTGGAGATGTCTCAGAGTTTCAACTGATGTTTCAACTTTCTGAACACAACACAGAAAAGATTTATCTATTGTTTTTGCAGGGTACTTATAGGGTACTTTGAAAGAACATTAAAAATGCATGTTCTTAGTTATAACTTGTTACTTTTACTGGCACATACACTTTCCAGATGGGAATTAGAAAAAAGTTTCCTTCAGGTAAGAAATGGCTAGCAAAACCAGCACAACATGATCTAATTGGAAGAGAAAATAAATGGTATTCATAAGGCCCAGGCTATTAATTTCACTGTGATAAGCCTTCTCAGCACGCTTGTAGGAACAGTTCATATCTAGCACCACCATTTCAAACATGCTGAACTAACAACTCACTCACCAGATGGTCCTATGGATAACACTTGTTCAACTAAACATAATACGCACTCTATGTAGATATCTTCTGTTTTATCTCTTCTTTTGGTGTTGAGACTCTTCAATGAGAACTACACATAGGCACTTCACATTTTCTTAATGCTACAGCATAAAGCCTCTAATGTATTCCAGGGCAATCACGCCAAGGAAAACATTAAGCCAAAAAGAAATCTGCATCTGCCAAGAAACAATTACCTTTATCAATAAACTGACACCACAGCTTTAACAGGCTAAGTACCTAAACAGCCTACTCAAAGTTGCAAAGGAAAGGGTCCCGATATTCAGAAAACTCTAATTTATTATTTTTTTTTAAAGTAGTGGGTTTAACCATGTAAGATTAAAAAAACCTTATAAAAAAGGTGGTAACACAGAAGTATAATCAAGCTACCATCTTTAAAACAGTGGTCTGAGAAAATCATGGCAACAATATTATGGAAACACTTAACGCCACCTTTAGTGGCAGAGAACAGTCTGAGAAACCTTAAAAGCTTTGCTTTTTCAGGTCAATTTATGCTATCGGAATGTTGGTGCAATTCTGTATAAAGTGGCTCCAAAATCTATAATAATTTCTATTTCCCCCCTACCAGCCTTTCTTCATTAATAAAATTCCATCCAGAACACTCCTTAGAAGCAGTTCTTGGACATTTTTCATCCTGCAGTCATATTCCCTTAAACATCTGGGTCTGCAGCAACTCAGCTCCCTTGTATACATTTCACTAACGTCTACTTCTGGCTAAGTCCTTTCCTAGCCACTACTGCTTCTAAACCTTCTGGACATTTGAAGCAGAACATGCACTCCTATTCAAACTCATGTATACATCCTCAACAAGAGAGGCATAATTTCCTTTTTTTGTCTGGAGAGATTAGGTGTTGGAGTAGGAAGAGAAAAGCAGACTAGGACCCAACATACATAGAAGACTGAATACAGTTCTCCTCTTTTGAAACAGCAGCTAATAATTACTACAAAATGAAATTTGTTACTACAAATTTGTAGTAACTGGAGTTCTCATATAGGGTAATAAATATTCAGTAGCTTCAACAAATCTTTATTATGCTGTATGTCTTTCTCAAGGTATTTTAAAATTAACTCTCACATTATATTAGCATGCCTCTAGAAGTCTGGGAAGCCAAGGCAAAATAATTTATTTTAATTGTTTCAAAAGACACGACTAAAATCTAAATAATTATTAAAACAGGCTTACAGATATTCTTTGATTAACAGTTTGCATCACATAACAAAGGCATATTTTACATGCAGTGTTCTTTCACAATTTTAACATACAGGTATTGCTAAAATTTTGCAAGTAAAAAAAGCATACTTTACTGAGTAGCCAATACAGCTAGGTACATTCTTGCACCCAAGTTACATACAGGAATTTTAGGATTCTCTTACTTTCCCAAAACTAATAGTGACACTCAGGACTGCAGGTACACAAACTGTCATTCATGAACAAAAACACACTGATTAGGTAGTCTAAAGACACCCAGGACTTCAAAAGGGCTTCAGTTAAGTTACAACTTAACATCTTCTATTCCACTGATTAAGAGCTCAGTTTTAAAAGACAACCTCTTGGGCAAATAACTACTTCCATTTTTAAACTGCGAGAGGTAACTGGTCAGTATTAGTCACTTAAGTGTAACATGCAAACTGTACCTTAAAGCTTAGAAGAAAATCCACATGCAAACAAACTGTGTTTTTTGTCATATGAACTCTAACATTCCTCTTAGTTATTAGGGGAAGCATGCAAACGATTAATAAAACCTCAAAGCTCGTCAGCTCTTACAACTTCAAACTTCAAGCAAAAACAACTTGAAACAGGTAGAACAGAAATGCAAACTTCAACTTGAAGCAACCTTTTGAAATAGGTCATACTGCATAGACTGCTAAACTGAACTGTAGTAACATCAAGTTAATGACTTTTATATACTTTAAAAGTCCGTTGATCAAACACTCTTGAGTACTGCTCTTCCTTTTCTGCAGTGATGCACCTTCCTCTCCTGGAATGGGATAGGAGAAAAGACAGGAAAAAAGTTTTCTAGATAATCAGAATAAAGCAACTGAAGCTTCACAAAAAGTATCTCAAGACATTCTGTACTCTATTCACCCCTCTCCAAAACTGGTAAGTACAGCTTCTGTACTGCTGCTTCAGAGTACATGTGTTTAAATCATGTGTCTGTCCTTTTAAAAGAGGAAGCAAAGTCTTTAATATAACATTAATAAACAGAAATTAAACACCACTTGGAATGTAATCAGAAACTGCAGTTCTACAAAGACTGAACACATACAGCAAAAATATGACCAGCTACCAACCTGGACTATAGTTTATTTGTAAAAAATGTCTATGCTTTAACCAAGAGCACCATCCACAGTGAACACTTAACTGGTATAAAGGCTATCAAAGCTCAAACTCAACATCTTCTATCCAAACTATGGAGTAACCCATTGCCCTTTCAGCAATTTGTCATTGAGAAATTATTAGCAAGCCTTATGCTCTAAGTGTACATGACTTGACTGTTCAGTATTTTTTTTAATGCAGTCTTGATCAAATCCACCAAATCCAATTTAAGCACTTGTTTCCAGCATTAAGCAAATGGGAGCCAAATCCACACATCTCAGAGCATGTACAAGAAAAAAATTCAAATAGTATTCCAGACATTAATCCTTTCATCTTTACGGTATCCTGTAGGTGAACAAATTGAAGGCCAGCTGTGTTTTAGGGATTTTGGTTTCATTACATACCTTAAAGTAGTCTTCTTGTGATACACAGGTGTTCCTCAGACGATTCTCAGGATTAAACAGACAGGACACTACTGTTTGTATGCTCCTGTCCACAGACTTCTGAAATACAGTTATAGATGCATCTACAACACTACTGATTTTCTTAGCCACTACTAGCAATGTAGGTGTGTGACAGGGCTTACTCTGCATTCAGGATTCCTCTCAAATTCCCTGTTTCTCTAGCTTTTTTTTTTTTTTTAATCTTCTAATCTCAGTAACTCAGCACCCTTAGATGTTACAACATAAATGGTTCTGAGCGGTGACATGCCAGTTCAGTTGTGGAATAGGCTGACAACTGAAAAATGAAGTCTTCTTTAGACAACTGAATTCAGAGACAATTGTCAGCCAAACTGGGCTCGGGTCACCTTCCACAAAAGGAGGGAGTAAAAAACATTACCAATTCAGATGTTTGAAGCTTAAAATAAATCTGCATAAGATAGCAGGCAGTGCTACTTTACCTGCTTTTTTTAGCAGATTCTCAGCAGATTAAGTAAAGCCTTGTCACTTAAAAACATTATTGTACTAATGAAGTAGAACACACACTTTATACAGCCCACAGCACTACAGAGAATCACTTTCAAGGAAACGTGAGGCTTCCCACATGCAAACAGAAATCAGATACAATGGATTGAGCAACTGGCTAAAGCAGCAACTTCACCAAGCCACATAATCCTCATGAGAAAATTTCTGGGAATATGATTAAATTTTTGAGAAAGCACTTACTCTTTGTGGACTGTTGGTAGACGATTGCATGGGCTCTGCAACAGCACATTCTGTCTGTACAAATTCTGGATCCTCAGTGCAGCGATAGCTTACTGAAGTATAGACCTGTACAGTTTTTTAAATATTGCGGTGTTTCAGTAACACTGGGAAAACATGCACAGTTGTCCTCACCTATCCATATTCTATGCCAGCTTTACCTTCACGCTTTTGATAAAGCTTTGAGTGGGGGAAATACTGTATCCTGATCAGTTTTAAGACATTTCTACTTCCTTCCAAAAAGGATGTATTCTAATAGATGTCTTTCCTCCCCACTGTAATCACTCGAGAGTTAGCTCCTCAACCTATTTCCTCCATGTACAGGTTCTGCTACCAAACCTATTGAACAATTAAGGCATTCTCTGAGAACCCAAGACAACCAGCAGGTAACTCCAATAGGTTATGCACTAGAATCAAATGAAAGAAGGGGAAGCAAAACACCTACTACCACTGTCCTTTCAAGAAGCTTCTTTTCTATCTACAGTTGCTTCCTTGTTTAAAGCTTCCTTCATGCTAACATACCAAATATTTTCAAGGTGCAAAGTGGTCTAGGAAAGAAAAGCCATTTTACAGCGTTTTTTAAACCCTTCCCTGCTTCCCTCTACTTACAGTGCAGTGTTGCAACTGGTAACCCAGTGCAGAGTTTAATTACAATAGCAATGAGGCCAATAAAGCAGTTACTCTTTATGGAAACATCCTTCCAAATGCTTCCAGAGAGGACTGGCAGCTTTTACAGCCCATTTTACTGGGATCTCAACAGCAAGATTAAGGTTTTTCACTTTTCAGGAGCAAAATGGTTTGGGTTTGTGGTTTTTGTGGTTTTTTTCTCCTCATAGATTTACCCAGACTTGACAGCAGTTTTCAGTTCCTTGGAACATCATTCTTAAGGATGTTATTTGTTATTACACACAGCAACCACAAGGTGTACCACCTGACACTCCCAAAAGCCCTTCAACACTAAAGCTGCAATTTCAAACTGATGATACTAGGAGGTATGGAATACTACAGTGTCAAGACTATTCTTTTCTTAGCACCATCCCTAACCATCAAAAGTGGTATCATACCTGACCTCATCACAACTGGGGCATTCCATTTATGAAAAGAAATTGTTATCTCCTTGAGGGTAGGGAGGCTTTGCAGAGGGATCTGGACAGGCTGGACCGATGGGCTGAGACCAATTGTATGAGGTTCAACAAAGCCAAGTGCCAGGTCCTGCACTTTGGTCACAACAACCCCCTGCAACGCTACAGGCTCGGTGAGAGCGGCTGGAAAGCTGCCTGGCAGAGAGGGACCCGGGGGTGCTGGTCGACAGCTGGCTGAACGTGAGCCAGTAGCGTGCCCAGGTGGCCAAGAAAGGCAATGGCATCCTGGCCTGCATGAGAAATAGTGTGGCCAGCAGGACTAGGGAAGTGACTGTGCCCCTGTACTCAGCCCTGGTGAGGCCACACCCTGAATCCTGTGTTCAGTTTTGGGGCCCTCACCACAAGAAGGACATTGAGGTGCTGGAGCAGGTCCAGAGAAGGGCAACGAAGCTAGTGAAGGGTCTGGAGCACAGGTCTTATGAGGAGCAGCTGAGGGAGCCGGGGTTGTTTAGTTTGGAGGAGGCTGAGAGGAGACCTTATCACTCTCCACAACTACCTGAAAGGAGGGTGTAGTGAGGTGGGTGCTGGCCTCTTCTCTAAAGTAAGAAGTGACAGGACAAGAGGAAATGGCCTCAAGTTGTACCAGGGAAGGTTTAGGCTAGATATTGGGAAAAAATTCTTCACTGAAAGAGTGGTCAGGCATTGGGACAGGCTGCCCCGTGAAGTGGGAGTCACCACCCGTGGAGGTGTTCAAGAAACATGTAGATGTGGTGCTTAGGGACACAGTTTAGGGGGTCAGGTGGTGTGGGTTGACAGTTGGACTTGACGATCCTTGAGGTCTTTTCCAACCTTAATGGTTCTATTATTATCCACCAAATAGGAAACTTCATCTTTGAGTCAACTGCTTTATACGTACCTATCTCCTTACGTGCTTGTGCTCTTTTGAATCTGTCAAGAATGATCCTGAAGAGTTGCTTAACTGAGATATTCTAGAACAGTCATCTGCTCATATAATCAAGCTTAAAATGTCTAATGAAAGCCACTATGCACACCTACTCTAAAAACTCTTTGGCTTGCTACCACTTAATTGTAAAATGGTATGCCGTGGCTGTATGATGTTCATGGATGTTATTCAACAAAAATTACTTCAAGCCAACAGAGTAATCAGTATTTCAGTGACTTCTGAACTCTTTCAAACCTGTTTCTGCCCCCTTTAAAGGAAAAGGTAACTCTCACTAACAGAAATACAACCTTCCATTAAAACAAAAAAGGCCACTTCTCTCCTGAGAAGCTGAAGTAAAGCTTAGTACATGATTGACAGTGAGCAGGAACAAAGTATTCTTCTAATATAATCAGAGACAGAATTGCCAGATGCATTCAGGCAGGAATACATATGCACACAGATTCACTTTCTTCATTTTTCCCCATTTACATTCCACATATTCTACAGACATCTGCTGGGAATTAGCTTGTAAGAACACCATTCAGAAGAAAATTACTTATTACAGCTTTTAAACACTTAACAGAAACTGTACTCAATAAATACAAGATTATACTCAACACAAAAATACCCAAGATACAAGTTTCAGTTCCAACACTGTTAAAGAAATATACAACATTTTTTTCCTTTCTTGTGAATTGTTACTTGTGTAAAACCACAGAAAGCAAGTCATTTCTTTAGAAGCCATCAGCACCATCCACACAGCCTGTAGCAGCCTGGCAAATAATTTTAAAAAGCTGTTGAAAGGACCCAAAAAAATACTATTTGCAAAGCAGAATTATTCTGAGGCTTTTTAAATTTCAGAAAAATTTTGAACAATAAGCAGTAATATCATACAGATCTTGTAAGTCAGGATTGTGCATCAGATCACCATTTATTTTTCCTTCAACTTTTCACAAAACAATTCTGTTCACATTAAAATTCCAGAATTCTGTGATCAGAATGTACAGAGTAACACCATAAAACAGGCAGTTCTGTTCTGTCAGGCAGCTCCTAGAAAAGCACAATGTCAGTAGGAAATCCTTAACAGTTACCTACTCTGTCAGCACAGATCTGTATGGACTAAATTACATACACATCCTGTAAACAAACTGATTTTTTTTTTTTTAGTATCAAGCTGTCACAACTGTGTGTTAATTGAGAAGACTAAGTTCCACAAGTTAAACTCATAGACTTACCGGAGGCATAACATAATTTCTTTGCTCCCCAGCAAGCCACTGTGGTTGAACCTAAAACAAGAATTGGACATGAATCAGCTTTTATTCATTCATTTCCAACACAGGCACGTAACTAGTCTTTAAGATTCACCATTTATATAACATATCATGTCTGGATTTTTCCTTAAACAGTAGTTTACAGTCTTCTGTTCAGCAAGATAGCTTTTTCATGTGTACCTTATGTAGTGTTTAGCACAAGGTCATCTTTACCACAAATTCAACTACCTCCTTCCTCTTCTCTTTCCAAGTTTAAAAAATATTAATAAGATTGCTGAAGATTAGAAAGACAAGGGGAATAACAGCAGCCACACTGAAAACTCTTCAAACTTAAAAAAAAAAAAATCACTATCAGCTAAGTGCCTTCCCAGACATTTTTAGAGCTCAAGAGCACATCACTTCTCTGTACACATCCCACATTCATATAGTCTGATAAGACTCAGTTATTTACTTAAAAGAGAATCCCTAACATCAACGATTGACACTATACCATATACAAATGCAAAGCTCTTTTCCACAAGAAAAAGTACTACTGATGTATGTACTTTTTGCTTATTTGGAAGCCGATTTATCATCCCATATTTAAAAAAGAAGTCAAACTAGAGTATGCTAAGTTATTCAACAGTTTTCATTGCATTAGAATAGAAGTATCACCAATTTTGTTTTTACTTTTGATTTCTACTAAGCAGGAGCTGAAGGGAGATAGAAATCACAGAAAGAAACACAAAGATCAGACTCCAGCTAATGCTGTTCATTCACGTTTTGTCAGGTATGAAACAGCCTTTCTGCTGCTACTGAAGAATTACACACCTGATAGTTGTAGGCTGGCTGATATCCTACAGGAACTTGCTGCTGTATCAATACAGCTGGAGAACTGTACGGATATGTCTGCAAAATAAAGCTATTTTAAAAATGCGAGTTTGAAGCAAAATAAAAATATGGTATTTGTAAAGGTATTTATAAAGCCATGAGCAGAGTTTTTTAGAAATATGTAGTCACATTGTTACTTCAATTCCTGTTTCAGACTAGCTTCATTATTTAAAAACAACCCTTACACATTTCCCATGGGGCTTCTGCACATCAGGCACTAAAAATCTCTCAAACAGAATTCTGAAGCGTATTACCTAGCTGAAAATCCCATATCTGCTTGTAGTTGATCTCAAGTCACTTCAGAAGTACAGCTCACCCCAAAAACCTTCTGAAGTAGATAAAGCAGATCTGAAACACACCAACTGCCATGAAATAATGGACTACAACCTGAAGATCAGTTTCTTGGAGCCAAAGACAAGCTAAGTACTACAATTCAGACAATCTCCCAGCATTTCTTCACTGCAAGTATTTTAGAATAGTTACAGGCACATTCCAGCACATTTAACAGAATTAGTTCCTCCTACACTATTTCACTCTCCCAATAAACTTAAGAGAATCAGGAAAAGTACTACTATAAAGCTCTCTGCCTTAGAAAAAAAACACTTCCATGAATCACTGCAGTTTGCTCATCTTCCTTTACCCAAGAAAATACACAAACCAGGATCAGTTTGCAACTAATATTGCCCTGCTGTATTACCATACCATATAGGGTTAATACAGGAAAAAATCATAATCTGGAAAGCCTTCTATTCATAGTACAGGACTCATAACAAGGCCAGAAGTACTCTGTCTACACCTCAGTAAGAATGCACCAATTAAATGATGTCCTGTAGGCATACTGTACTCGTCACAGCTGTTAACAGCAGATGCCATAACACTGTTCTTTCAAAGACACAACAGCAGTTCAGAAATCAGAATTTGTTCAGCTGGGAGGCTGAAAAAAGAGAGTACCACAGCCAACTTCTGGTTCCATACTTGTTTAAAAAAAACCCTAAACCTTTAAAGACTACATTTTGTTTTGAGGCAGGGCAGCAGTACATCAAATATCTGCATTTGATTTGTGAACTGCATCTGTGACAAGTAACAGGATCGCTCAAGAGCTGTTATATAATTATATCTTAGCTCCACCTTCAACAGTTGTCTCATTCTCAAAATAAAAGTCATCTCCCTGCCTTTTGTTTTATTAAAAGAACACATCACTGAACAAATTTTTCAAGGTTGTTGGCATTCTTTCAAAGTGGTTTGAAGTCAAGTGATTCTTATTGGGGAACATAATATGAAAACAAGCAGTTAAGATAAGACTGGAATCTCAATATATACTCCTGAAGTTGTATGTCCTTGCACCTTCAAAAATATTTAATTGTGACTTAGCATCATTGGCATGAACAGCCTTACCTGAACGTACTGCGTTACTGGGCTCATCACAGCTGGAGGCTGCATGTACGTCTCTGTATTTTGATTACCCCATACACTAGGGAACTGCAGTGCAGGAGGATTGAAGACTAATGGTCTGGGATGCACATAAGAACCTTGTTTTAAAGCAAAGAAAAATAAAGTATTAAGAGATTTTCATATAAATTTAATTAGTAATCTGATTTCAAGCTGCAAAAAACCTGAAGTGTTTTGACTCTTAAATTAACTCTAACTGTATTGTATAGTGCTACCAAACCAAATTTTACTACCAAAACAGTACACCACAGAAGTAGCGAGGTCATAAAATTCAGAACTGATGTTCAATTGTAATACGCATATTATACCAGATAGAAAGTATATGCAAGGATGTTAATGTATAATTAAGAAAAAAATAACTGTAATATATAGTTGTAATACAAACAAATTTGTTTATATATACTTACACAAATTTTGTTGCTTTCTAATCGCTGGCCCCAGTTTCAGCTTTTTGCCATGGAAGTTGATTTGTGACTGAAAGACAGGTTATTCTGTAAGCTGGGGAACCAGTGAGGTGGGTGGTTTGTTTAATTTTGAGGAGACTGTACTCTGCTTCTACCCCACAGTACCATCAGCTTGCATACAGGCTCAACAGCCTCCATCCTCCTCTCCCACCTCAACACCTTATGCCTTTTACCTTTAATTGCCTGCAATGCTCTCAGCACACCCATTTGCCTACTCACCAACCCTCCAAACCTATTATATATCACTTGCCTTAACAGCAACATAAACTACTAGGAATTTGCAACTACATATTAGCGACTGTCAGTCTTCTGGTTTTACACACAAACTACTCTTACCTCAGTAACGATTAATAATTAACATAGAGTGACCATAGTCCAGGTTCCCTCAAAACCCTATTTACATCACCACTTACCTTCCTTCCCAAAAACTTCCTAACAGGCTTCACGTTACACCTTAGAAGCTGTCCACCTAATGTTAAAGGAAGTGGAAGGCTAAGCACTACTGTTTACCTGCGTGTTACTGTACTCTCTAGAGAGATTTTCAAATGCCTTCCTTCAGAACATCCAAACAAACATACTGCTATTTCACAACATTTTTGGCCAAAGCATTTATGCAGCACACACTAAAATCAAGAAAGAGTAAAATTTAAATATGGTTCACACATTCCTCAAATACCCAAACCCCAGAATACAAGCATCTGAAAGACTTGCAAAACCAGGAAGGAAGCACTCCTCAGTAGTCAGCAAATGCCTTAGACATGTAACTTCTCATTCTGCAAGTTCTGCCCAAATGCTAGTGCACAGATGCAACAGGATCTCAGACTCTTAATGATCTATGATTTGCCAGCACAGTATGTGAGGCCACACCAAAAGCAATTAAGAATTTCAAGCTCCCTGCAGAAGTTGAATTTTGTGTTCTTCAGTGAAATTGATTAGTTTGAAAACTAGAATAACATTCACCGATGGATGTATGCTGAAATGGCACCACAACATCCTTATACTTCAAGATCTATTTAGACTGACTGTAGAAGAGGGAGTACGATTTTGTTCTCTAAAAGATAACAGTTTAAGTCTGGAGTACGGAAAGTCGCTTCAATACATGGATTTAAACAGATTATTCACGTACTTGGGAACTTCCACATAAAACTCCCAAAAGAGAATTCACCTTTGGGTCTGATCTCATACCCTCTGCCAAGATGGTGACAACAAACATGTTTCCCTACCTATGATGATGTGCATAGCACACGACACTACCTAAAACAGGTAGACTCTTACAGTTCAGAGGGTTACACGAGTTTTACAAATGCTTTACACATCAGAAATTAAAGATTTTTGGTTTACCCAATTAACACAAATTTAGTACCAAGCATTAAAATCAGTATTAGATGCAGATACATAGTTTGTTTAAATTCTCTCTCATACAACGCTAAGAACTTGCCTGCTTCAGAAAAAAATATGCGGTTTGCAATTTTAAGACACCTTGCTAAGCTTCTTCTCCCATTTCTACTACAGAAAGTGCTTTGAACAGATAAAAACAACTGCACTGAAGATCATAAAAATAAGCAAAATAAGCAGAATAGTAGCAATATATTTGATCATCTTCTCATACTGATAAAAATAAACTAAGACGTGGGTGGAGAAAAAGGTGGAATACCCTGCCAGTTTGACAGGTTGTTTTTTTTCCCCAATTGATCCTGCAATCCTGTTGTGCCCAGAACCACCACCTTTTCCACCTGAGACACCAGACCTCTTGAAGACAGGCCTCCCCTCAAAGCAGATGGTACCTTTCCTTTCTGAATTGCAAACAGGTTCACTCTGGACCAGAGTGCAGTTACAAATGGAATCGCAACTAAATCAGAAGAAAAATACCTTCAGGTTGCAGAAAGCTACAAAGCTAGACAGATAAACACAAGCATCTAGAGTGATTATAACCACGGAGAGGCTCTAGCTTGTTCATTTATATAAAACATTGTGACCACACAGTACAGATAATGACTGAAATGGTTTACTAAGGTGATCTCTGCTTATGATTTGAGCTCTAAATTGCCGATGTTCCTTCTTTCTCTTTTTCTATCCCCTCCAGAAGCCAACAGCCTTTTAAGAAAATTTATATGTGAACATGCTTCTTCCTGACAAGGCAGTAATTTGTACTGTGTGTACACCCAAAATTTGCACTGAAAAGAAAATCCACCATATACTTCTGGACCATACAAGACCTCTGGTATACAAAGTCACATCAGTGAGAACTATATCAACAGATACACTAAGGGCTTTTAGTTTTGAAGAAATGCACACAAAAAAATCAGTTATGTACATGGCTCAAATGACAACGTCACTCAAGAGGCATCTACAGAGATTGCTGCCTCAGAGCAAGTATTCCACAGTGCTGTAGTTCAATAGATGTAAATCACAGTAAAAATACATATATATATATTCTCAGATAGCCACTTCTCAATACAACAGGATTTTTGTCAGCATACCAGAAGAACTACAGAACAGCAAGATTTTGAAGTCTTGTGGTGAGAATCAAGAATCTCCTGCTGGAGCTTCACTGCTCTCCACTTTGTTCAGCCATGTTCTCTTCCTCCTTAAGGAGCTCGACAGCCAGTAAACACATCTGAACATATCACAGAATACTAAATTTGTGCAAATAACAGATTTGGTTGTAAGCACTGAGATTTAAAATTTCTCAGATACTTAAAGAGCAGAAGGGCTGTAACGGTTCTACCCCATCATCTCCCCTGTGAACTACATGAAAACCATATGACATGAACAGTTACATCTTATAGTCAAGGAGGCTTAAGAAGTATTTGCACTTTGGGTAACATCCAAATGCACAAATACTGCAAGAGGAAAAACAAACACCCTTCAACTACTGAGATTGAAGTAAAAAATTAATGCTGTTTTCTGTTACTGTTATTCCCAATAATAAGCCTGACAGGTCTATGTATTTGCCATAAGCACAAGGGTTCTATGACAAATCATCCAATACAGAAAGCAAACAGCCAAAACCACATAAGGCTTTCAAGCACCTAACTGAATGAGAACAACCACAAATACAATGACATGGGACGTTCAAGCACACCAAGGCTAAAACTAATTTTGTTTCTCACTTAAATATATAACGATTCTACAATCAGTAGATATTTTAACAAGTTTACTTCTTGGGTAGTGCTAAACTTTCCTTGTCCTAATTTACAGAGCACATGGCTTGGTTTCCCTAAACATCTCTCCAGCCTTCATATACCAACTTCTTCAGATAATTTAAACAAAAAGCTTACTTCTACTATTTTTTGAACATCCACATTGTCCAGGAAAGACACAAATCCATACCTGAAAAGAAGAAACAGGTTACTCAATAATCAGATTTTTTTGTTTGTTGGCTGAATTACTTTGAACAAGACTAGTTAACAGCATATATACCAGGTACATTATACTGCAATAGTTTATAATTCAACATGAGAATGTATTTACTGCTAAGTACCAGCATGTACTACTGGGCCAGATGAAAGGAACTGAATGCCAGATTCTAGAATACAGAAGAGATAATAAGAGCTATTTTTTTTCACTTGAGCTACTCAAAATGAGCACTATTGTTGATATTACTAACCCAGAACATAAAAAAAACCAAAACCTTTTAAGTATTAAGACCTGAATTATCATTAAATTTTGTATTTACTACAGAAGTTTGGATGGAAGCAGGCATTACAGGAACAGTGACATCAGCAAGGGAAGTAATCTTTGAAGAGGCTTTTCAATTTATTTCACTGTCCCCCTAGCTTTATCCAGTCTATAAAATGAAAATAATTTCAGAGCATTATAATAATAATAATAATCAATGGAGTATGCCAATTCATTATCAATACTCAGAACATACACTGGCTAACTGCACATCAGAATTCACCATGAAGACTAGTAAGGGATAAGAGGAAACAGATTTTCAGTTCATGCATTACTACATATGCCTAAGAAAAAACATGACTTTTTAGGACCTTCTCACAGAATCTTTTAAAAAAAAAAGCACTAGAAGGAACCTGCAGAGGGCACAGTCTCCTTCTCAAAGCAGAGAACTTCAAAACTGGGAGAGCTTCCCCAGAACTCAACAAGCTAAGTAAAGTCCTACACATCCTTACTTGCTTCAGAACAGAGAATTCAGAATTTTTCTATATAACCAGTGGGAATTTCCCTTGCTTTAACTTTGTTCACTTAGTTTCACTCTTCACCCAAGTTTGGTTGTTTTCTCTATAACTTATCCCTGAGCATCAGAAGAGTGGAGTCTGATTTCCCTGAATAAACCACCTACCCCTTCAGATAGTTGTTAACCACTCTAGCCATCAGAAGATTCCTACAAAAGAACTGTCTGCATAAGCATTACACAAGTTTCAAGCTTTGTTTCCACTGGTTAAGTGACAATAAACCTCTTTTCCCTGAACAGAGAGACTGAAGTCAGAAAAATCAGGCTATTCTTTATAAAGTTTTAGGGGCAACCTAGGTATACAGGTTTCACAGTGTAAATTCACCACAACAGAAAACTACATCTAGTGTTAAGGCTTAAGCATGTCACACGCGTTGCTAAGTCGCTGCTCATAATGTCTATATAAGCAGCAACTTAAAAAACAACTATTCATGTTCTACTCACCCCTTGGAAACACCAGTTCTGTCAGTGATTATTTTCACCTCTTTCACAGTACCATATCGTTCAAAGAAACTCCGAATTTCTGCTTCATTCATCTATAAGAAACAAAGTCTTAAACTTCTTCAAATTCATTCAACTGTTCAGAACAAATTTAAAGCAGCCAGTACCATTTTTTAAACCCATCTTCCACTACCATAAGAACTGAAGCTACTCATCTGTTAAAAAAATCTCTCATGATACTGTAATACCTTAAGATTGGTAAACACACACATTTAAAAAACACCCCAGGAGTTCAATTCCCATTTCCTTCCCACTAAAGTGTCCTGTATCTATCTTAAAACAATTAAAAGTATATGAATACCCTTATATCAATTCCACCAACAAAGACTGTGTTTGGCATGATTTTTCCTTCTGGTAAAACATATCCTCGTCTGGTTGTTGACAAATGGGTATTATCCTCTGAGACACCTGAACACTGGGCCTCCACATCTGCAGACTGAAAAATTTAAACAGAAATACATATTTCAGTCAAATTATTACAGTACACTTTAAACTACTAGAAAGCCTGCATCTTCCTGTAGGTATAGCATAGGACAACAAATTCCAGTAGCACCTTTCCAATTACTTAAAGGAAGTATTTGCTGCCAGTAGACTATTAATTGGAAAAAAACCTGAAGTAATTATTTAAGAAGCTTTAAAAATTTACATCTAGACCTAACCTAGGCTACTATAAGTAGCCTTGTCTGACTACATGAAGCTTCAAAACCATTGGTGCTACTACAAGACATGCAGTGAGAACGCCAAAATAATTAACTTCAGAATTTTACCAAATTCCTTTCAGATGTAAGCAGGAAATTATATTCTTTAAAGATACAACTTCTTGGAAATTGATTATCCAAAAGAACAAATTCCACCTTCCTGGCCAAAAGCTTTAAATACTTGAGATGTGAGTAAGCTTACAAAAACAGCCTCAGAGCACAGGTAACAGGATTATACTACAAGTTAACTGCAAGAAGGGAAACCCACCTTTGATGGAACAGTCATGCTATTCATTTTCTCAGAAAAAAAAATATTTTGGCCATTTACCTACAACAGCAACATGAATGACTACAAACTTGTTTCAGAGTTGTCTGCACCAAAGCAGGATCTTACACACACATTGCATGTACAGAAGAACTGCAAAGAATGTTAAGATTATAGAGCAACTGCAGTCATGACATGCTTTGCACACCCAGGCTTCAGATGCACCCTTTTGGTCCTAACACATTTTGTCACAACCTAGGGAGTTTCGGATTCATTCAGTGCAGAGGAAGAGAATGATGCTCCCAAAACAAACAGTAATTCAGTATTTTTTTCAGATGAACAGACCACATGTAACTCCATTTCTTGTCACTGATGCTAGCAAAGATGTGTTCCATACTATGCATAAGGTTTGAAGTGTGTTTTACACACACTAACACTTTAGCTACAAGACCTAAAATACAACATAAGCACCACAAACTCTAGCCCCTCCCATCTTCCACTCTCCTGAATTAATGATTCTAGCTATGTGCCACGCTTTGGTCTGGTAAGAATATAAACTACTCTGACCAGTTCACTGTTACTCATCCCTCTATATTTGACTTTGAAACATTTAATAAGCTTTGCCATACAAGTCAATAGGTGTGACATTATCCCTACTTACAATATTCCAAACTTTTATTTAGTTAAAGTTACCTGATATTTTGAAACCTAATAATTTGCCATAGGTAGCACCCAATTTTCCAGTGTAACAATTTTCATGTTTAATGCACATTTAGACCACAGCTGTGGCTGTACTCTGTGACAAGTACTCTTTCAAACTGGACACCCAGTAGGGGAATGAGAAAATTACAAGAACCAAAGTACACACGTGGCACATGATTTGCCCAGCAATTAAACAAAGCCAAGAGTAGAATTCAGCCCTCCAAATGTGATTTCAGTGTCACGAACAAAATTAACAGCACACCATTACTAAAAGACAGAGAGGGTTTGTCCCATCTCTGGCTCCTGCAGCTCCTCTGCAAAGTTCCAACACTTGTCAGTTCAAATTAAGCTGGCTCAACAAAATTTGACAGGAAGATTAACATAAAGTGAGCAGTTTTTCACCCAATTAGTATTCTGCTACTGTAGAGAATCAAATCAGCCTACTATGCTATTAGACAAGCACTAGATCCACCTCCAGATCAGTGGATGAAGAAAAGTGGAGACTGAAGAGGCTTAGCTTCTTCTAAGAAACAAGCCATCAATTCAGTTCAAAACTATTTTATGAAGCTATACCTCAGAGAGAATCTGGTTCCATCACACCAGATACTGTTCCCTATGCTCAATTTACTCACAGACTATCCTTCCTACTGCAAATGCTCAGTAAAAAATACAAGTCAATCCTTTCCCTTTATCCTCCAAGAACTCCCTCTAACCTCCACTGAAGTTGAAGATCACAATTTCCACTGTTCCACAGTAATAAAGATTGTGTAACAGAACATTTCTGCTGTAAACAGAAAAAAGGTAGTTCTCTACCTTCTCTCCTATTGTACCACGACAGCTCTTTGCATCACTGTGCAAGGAAATAAATACATTTCACAGGAGAAAAATTTAGTAACACTTTTCAGACACATCCATTTCTGATCCATGCTCATTTTGTACTTATATAAAAACTAGTGCTAGCATAAGAACACAGCAAGGGCAAAAATGAAGCAAGAGGTGAGAAAACCACTTTTTCAGTTGCTAAAGGGCACTTGAACTAAAGTCTGACTGCAACTCCACAGCAACCTTAAGCTGACCTGTTGGCTTCTGCTTCTTTCTTTCTGGATCTGTTTCAGCAAACCAGGCTGAAAAAGTAGTATTCATTTTGCTGTGCAAATTCTCAGACAACCTAGAACAGGAATCCGCTCACAACAGAGGCACCCAACAAATGCCAGAACCAGCACAAGAAAGTAGGTAGGGATACGCATACTGCTGGTACGCAAGCCATAGAAAATTACTACCGTTAGGGCCTCGTGGTAGAAATACCTAACTACTCAAGTGGGTTACAAACATCACTCGGTCTTACGCACATCTATCAGAGGAAACCCTTCACTTCTGCCTACAGAACTACCAGTGCCCGATTCCTCAGGCTTCTCCCCGTCTTCCCCTGACCTCACACGCTCTTTGCTCAAAGTAAGTATCAAACATTTTCTTTTTTAATTTAAATAATTTAAACATTTAGAACTCCTGATATATGTCCCGCTGCGCAGACCCTCTGCGGGCAGGAATCGGTTACCATGACAGCGCGCTACCTAAAGGAAGAACATGGCTCCCGGTCCAGGGAGAACCACCACTCTTCCCACTAGGCAGTAGGT